>JAKCPB010001325.1:0-77620 GCA_021442155.1 Cymbidium sinense
CTTTAAAAAATTGGTAGAACCTTGATGGCAAGAACATCACCATCAACCAAGCTCAATCTAGACCTGGCAGTGGAGGTGAAGGTGGAGGCAATAGTTATTGCAGTGGTGGTGGGGCATCAAGAGGTGTTGGTGGATATGGAGGTGGTGGTCGCAGCAATGGTGGTTGGAGGTTGGAGGAGCGATGGAGGTTACAACCATGGGGGTGGTGGAGGGAGAGATCATAGATATGATGTCAGATCCCGCTACTCGAGAGGTGACAATGGTTTTGTTTGGAAATAGAGAAACTAAGGAACGGCCGATCCGATCTACTGCCTACGGAATTATTTCTTTATAGTAATGATAGTTCTAGTTATCTAGGGTTTATGATTTGCTCTATGTGTGCTCATATTTGATGTATGTTGTCACTCATGTCCTTAAAAACTTAATGTGTAACTTGGTTGATGAAATCGAGAAGAAGAAATATTGAATTTGAATTTGTTCTCTGTTAAAAAAAACTTAAACCCTAAACCCTAAACCCTAAAATTTAAACTAAAACCTATACCATAAACTCTAAACCCTAAACCTAAACCTTTGAACCCTATGCCCTTAAACCATAAACCCTAAACCTAATCCATAAAACCCTAAACCATTAACCCTAAACCCTAAATCCTTAACTAAAACATAAGCATAAACAAAAAATAAAATAAATACCTAGCTAAAACCTAAGCCCTAAACCTAGGCAAATCCTAAACCCTAAAAAACCCTAAATAAACCCCAAAACCCAAAACCACTAAACTCCAAACTAGGTAAACCCTACCCAAATAACCTAAACCCTAAACATAACCCTAAAACCAAAACCTAAAACCTAAAGCCCTATCAGAGACCTAAAATAAAGTAAATTAAATTAAAAGATTCAGCTAAATAAATTAAATTAAAACCTAAACTAAACTAAAAGATGAGTAAATATAAGATTAAAACCTAAATAAAAGAAAATAAACCTAAAATAAAATAAAATAAACCTAAAAGAATAAAATCAAACCCAAACCTAAAAATAAAAAAACCTAAACCTAAATAATTATATAAATCTAAAACTAAACTAAAATAAACTGAGACCTAAGCCTAAACCTAAAAAATAAACTAAAATAAATAAACAACTAAATAAAATAAAATAAACCTAAACATAAATAAAATAAAATAAACTCAAATAAACTTAAACTTACTGGTTTGCTTAATTTAAAATTTTAAAACCCTAAAATCCTAAATCTAAAACCCTACCCTAAATCTAAACTTGGGACCCTAAACTCCCAGGCCTCACCTTAAACTATAAACCTGCAACCTGTAACCCTAATCCCTAACCCTAAACCCTAACCTAAACCTAACTAAACATAAAACTTTAAACCTACAACCATAACCATAAACCATACCCCAAACCTGGCTAAACCCTAAACTCAACTAAACCCTACCCTAAACCCTAAACCCTAAACCCTAAATGTTGAACCCTAAAACCCTACTTCTAATCCAACCTTAAACCCAAAACTTAAACCTAAAGTAATTAAATAAAATAAATCAAAACCCTCAAAATGGGTAGAACCTTGATGATAGGAACATCACCATCAACTAGGCTGATTCTAGATCTAGCGGTGGAGGTGAAGGTGAAGGTGGCAATTATTACAGTTGTGGTGGGGGTTCTAGAGGTGTTGGTGGATATGGAGGTGGTGGTCGATGCAGGGGTAGTTATGGAGGCTGGAGGAGCGACAGAGGTTATAGTCATTGTGGTGGCAGAGGAAGAGATTGTGTATTTGATGGTGGATCCCGCTACTCGAGAGGCAGGTGGTTATTAGGCTGAGAAAGCGAAGAATGGTCATCAATTTGCTACTTATGAGAATGTCTTTCTATAAAAGTTCTAGTTATCCGAGGGTTTTGATTTGCTCTATCGTGCTCATTTTTATCTATGTTGTCTCTTTGTGCCTTAGAAAACTTGGTGTACTTTGTTTGATGAAATCAAAAGAAGAAATGTTAATCTAAATTTATTCTCTATTTAAAAAAGCTCTAAAACCTAAACTAAAACTTGAACCCTAAACCTAAAACCTAAACACAAACCCTAAAGCCTAAACCCTAAACCCTAAAACCCTAAACTCTAAACCCTAAACCCTAAAACCTAAACTCTAAACCCTAAACCCTAAATCCTAAACCCCAAACACTAAACCCTAAACCCTAAACCCTAAACCCTAAAAAGGAAAAACCAAAACCTAAACTAAATGAAAAATAAAAATAAAATAAATTAAAAAACCTAAACCAAAAAAAAAACCCAAAACTAAAATTTAAACCAAAACCAAAACCTAAACCTACATCAAAAAAGAAAATAAAATAAATAAAATCCTAAATTAAACTATAAAATAAAAGACCTAAATAGAATAAAAACTAAACCTAAAATAAAAATAAAATAAAATAAAAACTAAATAAAAATAAACCTAAAAATAAATAAATAATTTAACTTAATCCTTAAACTTAAAAAAACCTAAACCTAAAATAAAAATAAAATAAACCTAAACCTAAACAAAAATAAAATAAACCTAAACCTTAGCTACCTAAAATAAAATTAAATAAAAATAAAGCTAAACCTAAACTAAAAAAATAAAACCTTAAAATAAACCTAAAACTTAAACCTAAAAAATAAAATAGAAACTTGCACCTAAACTTAAAAATAAAAAATAAAACCTAAACCTAAAAAATAAAATAAAAATAAAACTAAACTAAAAATAAATTTAAACCTAAACCTAAACTTAAAAAATAAACTAAAATAAAAAACTCAACTAAAATAAATAAACTAAACTAAATAAAAATAAAAATAAACCTAAATAAAAATTAAAATTCAAAATAAACAAAAATAAATAAAAAAATAAATAAACAAACTAAACCAATACCTACCCGTTTACTTAATTTGTAAAAATAGAGAAAATTAAAAATACAAAAATAAAAATAAAAATATACCCTAACCTTAAACTTTAAACCCTAAACTATAAAACACTAAACCCTAACCCCTAAAATCTAAACCCTAAACCCTAAAACCTACAACCCTAAACTCTAAATCCTAAACCCTAAACCCTAAACCCTAAAAACCTTAAAAATCTAACAACCTAAAGTAAATAAAATTAAAAATGAAAACTAAATAAAATAATAAAATAAAATAAAATAAAATAAAATAAAACCTAAACTAAACCTAAACCTAAACCTAAAAATAAAATAAATTAAAAAAATAAAAACCTAAATAAACTAAAATATATAAAAACCTAAACTAAACTAAAAAATAAAATAAACCTAAAAATAAAAAAAATTAATAAAATAAAAATAAAATAAACCTAAAATAAAATAAAATAAAAAGTAAATAAAAATGTAAACCTAAAAAATAAACCTAAAAAAATTAAAAAATAAAACCTAAACCCTAAACTAAAAAAAAAACCTAAACCTTAAATAAACAAAATAAAGTAAATGTAATCCGAAACTAAAAAAACTAAACTAAAATAAATAAAACCTAAACCTAAACTCTAAACTTAATAAAATAAAATTAACTAAAATAAACTTAAAGCTAAAATAAAAATAAAATCTAATAATAAACTTAAAATAAAACCTAAACTTAAAAATTTAATAAAAAAACCTAAACCTAACCTAAAATTAACAATAAAACCTAAACCTAAAAAAATAAAATAAAATAAAACTAAACTAAAAAATAAACATAAACCTAAACCTAACCTAAAAAAATATACTAAAAATCCTAAATTAAAATAAATAAACTCATTTAAATAAATTTTAAAAAATAAAATAAACCAAAATAAATAAATAGAGAAACTAAATAAACTAAATGAACTTAAACCTACCAGTTTATTTAATCTAAAAAAACCCTAAACCTAAAATAAACCCTAAACCCTAAATCTTAAACCCTAAACCCTAAATCCTAAACCGTTAAAAACCCTAAACCTTAAACCCTAAACCCTAAACCCTAAACCTTAAACCCTAAACCCTAAACCCTAAACTAACCCTAAGTCCTTAGAAGGGGCTCTTATCATGGTTTTGTTGGTTGTTTCTGTAATTGGCATCCTGGTGTTTCTTGATGGTCGGTTGGTTTTCCCTAGATTGGAGCTTGGATGGTTATTTGGATAATGGTTGTTGTTGGTTTTTGACTTTATTCTAACCTCTCTCTAGGTTATTGTGATTAGTCTCTTGTAGTTTATTTTTTTTGGCTACCTTGTCGGTCGATTGCTCTTTATTTAATGGTGCAAGATCTGAAACTCTACGAACTATTGGCCTTGGATGTTTGCTTGTATTAGGTATGCTAGCTAGTATAGTTTTGATGTTACTTACCTCTTCTCTTTGGTTGGTAGCATTACACATGATAGTAACCCTTCTTTACGAAGTTTGGATGCTCATATGTATGGTTTTCCCTTGAGATTATCTTAATTAAGCCTGAACATTCTCTTTGTCAGCTATCTCCTTTTCTTCTCTTTATGCTAATCCTTTTTAGCTATGACTTTTTCCTTTGTAGTGTTTTACAGATGTCTTTTACGGGATGGATCTTTTACAGAGGGAATGGTCGATACTTAGTCAACCCAAGCATTGATACTTTGGATCTTGCTTATCTTGCTTTCTCAAAGATATCCAGAACTGCCGCTGACTCATCTTTCTAATATTTTCAAGATTTGTTTTACTCTATGTCTTTTCTATTATGTTTTTAGTTATTCTATTTTCTTTTATTTTCTTTTCTTTTTTTCTAATGTACTAGATGGGAGTTTAGCTCTTTAGTTTTTTGTAGCTGTGAGAATAGTAGAATTTTAGAGCTTTACCCCTTTTAAGGACATTTTATCTTTTCCTTTTATGGTAATAAAATTCTAACTTTACCAAAATAATCATAAGCAATCCTACTTCCTAAACCCTAAACCCAAACCCTAAACCCTAAACCCTAAACTTTAAACCATAAACCTTAAACCCTAAAACCCTCAACTCTAAACTCGAAACCCTAAACCCTAAACCCTAAACCAACCCTAAACCCTAAAAACCCTAAACCCTAAAGCCTAAACACTAAAACCTAAACCCTAAACCCTAAAAGCATAAAACCTTAAACTTTGAACCCTAAATCCTAAACCCTAAGCCTTAAACCCCTAACCTTAAGACTTAAACCCTAAACTCGAAACCCTAAACCTAAACTTTAAGTAACTAAATAAATTAAAAATTAAACCTAAATACTAAAACCTAATAAACCAAAACCTAAACCTAAGCCCTAAGAATAGAAAATCTTGACGATAGGAACATCACCGTCAACCAGGCTCAGTCTAGATCTGGTGGTGGAGGCGAAGGTTTAGGTGGCGGTTATCACAGTGGTGTTGGGAGATCTCAGGTGGGATATGGAGGTGGTGGTGGTAGTGGAGAAACAGGGATGGAGGTCACGCCATGGTTATGAGGGAGAGATCGGAGATATGATGGTGGATCCCACTATTGAGAGGTCGTGGTGGTTTGATTGAGAAACTAAGAACGATCCGATTCGCTTATGGAACCATGTCTTCATAGTAGAGACAGTTCTAGTTATCTAGGGTTTTTGATTTGCTCTATGTGTGCTCACTTTTTATCTACGTTATTGCTTATGTCTTAGAAAACATGGTGTGTTACATAGTTGATGAAATCGAAAAGAAGAAATGTTGACTCTCAATTTATTCTCATTTAAAAACAAACCCAAAACTCAAAACCAAGAACTAAAACCTTAACCCTAAACCTAAAACCTAAACACTAAACCCTAAACCCTAAACACTAAAAACCCTAAACCCTAAACCCTAAACCCTAAAACCCCAAACACTAAACCCTAAACCCTAAACCCTGAAACCTAAAACCTAAACCCTAAACCTAAACCCTAAACCCTAAACCCTAAAAACCTAAAACCTAAATAAAACTTACATAAAAATAAACCTAAAAAATAAACCTAAAAATAAAACATAAAAATAAATCAAACAATTAAACCTAAACCCTAAACAAAAAAATCTAAACTAAAATAAAATAAACCTAAACCTAAACCTAAACTAAAATAAATTAAACCTAAACCTTAACTAAATAAAATAAAATAAACTAAAACTAAAAAATAAAATAAAATAAAACCTAAACCTAAAAAAATAAAATAAAAACCTAAATATAAACCTAAAAATAAAAAATAAAACTTAAACCTAAAAATAAAAATAAAAATAAAGCTAAACTAAAAATTAAACCTAAACCTAAACCTCAACTTTAAAAATAAACTAAAATAACTAAACATAAAATAAATAAACCCTAAAACCCTCAAACCTAAACCCAAAATCCTAAACCCTAAACCCTAAAAAGCTAATAACTTAAATCTAAACTAAATAAAACCTAAAAATAAAATAAATAAAAAACCTAAATAAAAATAAATTAAAATAAAAATTAAAATAAAAACTTAAACTAAAACCTAAACCTACACCTAAACCTAAACCTAAACTTAAAAATAAAATTAAATAAAATAAGATAAATAAAAACTAAACAAAAATAACATAAATAAAAACTTAAACTAAACTAAAAAAAACTTAAACAAAATAAAAACTAAAGCTAAAATAAAAATAAAAATAAAAATAAAATAAATCTAAAATAAAATAAAATGAAAACTAAATAAAAACCTTATCCTAAAAAATAAACCTAAAAATAAATAAAAAAGAAAACCTAAACCCTAAACTAAAAAAAAATCTAAACCTAAAATAAAAATAAAATAAAATAAACCTAACTCTAAACTACAACAAACTAAACCTAAACCTAAAGCTAAAATAAACTAAACATGAACCTAAACCTAAACTAAAAAAAATAAAATAAAGAAAAAATAAAAATAAACCTAAACTAAAAAATAAAACCTTAAAATAATCCTAAAATAAGAACCTTAACCTAAACATAAAAATTAAAATAAAACCTAAACATAAACCTAAAAATAAAAAATAAAACATAAACCTAAAATAAAATAAAAATAAAACTTAACTAAAATATAAAACCTAAACTAAAATAAATAAACCTAAAATAAATAAAATAAACTAAATAAAAATAAAAAATAAAATAAACTAAAATAGATTAATGAAAACTAAATAAGCCAAAACTTACTAGTTTACTTATTATAAAATAATAAAAAAATAAAAAAATAAAAATTTAAATTGAAAAACCCTAACCCTAAACCCTAAACCCTAAAACTAACCCTAAACTCTAAAACCTAAAACCTAAAACCCACAACCCTAAACCCTAAACCCTAAACCCCAAACCCTAAACCCTAAACCCTAAACCCAAAAAAATAAAAAAAAAATCTAAACCTAAACAAAATAAGACCTAAAAATAAAATAAATAAATAAACCTAAACTTAAAAAAAACCTAAACTAAAACCTAAACTTAAACGGAAACAAAAAAATGAAAATAAAAACATAAACATAATCCTAAAAATAAAAAATAATACCTAAACTTAAAAAATAAATTAAAATAAAACTAAACTAAAAAAATAAACCAAAACTTAAACCTAAAAAATAAACTAAAGTAAAGAACCTAAAGTAATAAATAAACTTGAAATAAATAAATTAATCTAAATAAAAATAAAAATAAACCTAGATAAAAATAAAATATAAAATAAACTAAAATAAATAAATAAAATAAACTAAATAAACCTAAACCTACTAGTTTACTAAATTTAAAAATAAAACCAAAAATATAAAAAAAAATAAGCTCACACCCTAAACCCTAAACCCTAAACCCTAAACCCTAAACCCCAAACCCTATGCCCTAAACCCTAAACCCTAAACTGTAAACCCTAAAAACCTAAAAACCTAAACCCAAGCTAAATAAAACCTAAAAATAAAATAAATAAAAATACTTAAACCTAAATAAAATAAACTAAAAACTTAAACTAAAACCTAAATAAAATAAAATAAAATAAAATAAAATAAAATTAACCTAAAATAAAATAAACTTAAAAAATAAATTAATAAAACTAAACTAAAATAAAAAAAATAAAATAAACCTAAAAATAAAAAACCTAAATAAAATAAATACTAAACATAAAATAAAAATAAATTAAACCTAAAATAAAAAATAAAAACTAAATAAAAACCTAAACCTAAAAATAAATAAAAAATAAAACCTAAACCCTAAACTAAAAAAAAAACCTAAACCTAAATTAAACCAAATAAAATAAACATAAACCTAAACTAAAATAAACTAAACTAAAATAAATAAAACCTAAACCTAAACCAAAAATAAACTAAACCTAAACCCTAAACTAACTAAAATAAAATAAACTAAAAGTAAACCTAAACTTGAACTAAAAAATATATAACCTAAAAATAACCCTAAAATAAAAACCTAAAACTTAAACCTAAAAAAGTAAAATAAAAACCTAACCCTTAACCTAAAAAATAAAATTAAACCAAACCTAAAAAAAATAAATAAAAATAAAACTAAGCTAAAAATAAACATAAAAAACCTAAACCTAACAAATAAACTAAATAAAATCAAACTAAAATAAAAAACTAAACTAAAGAAAAATTAAAAATAAACCTAAATAAAATTAAAAATAAATTAAAATAAAGTAAATAAATAAAAATTAAAAAAACCCAAACCTACTTATTTACTTAATTAAAAAAATAATCCTAAAATAAACCCTAAACCTAAACCATAAACAAAACCCTAAAATACTAAACCTTAAACCCTAAAAAAATAAATAAAACCCTAAACCCTAAATCAAACCCTAAACCCTAAACAAACCCTAAACACTAAATAATAAAATAAAATAAACTCTAAACCCTAAACCCTAAAATATAAACCCTAAACCCTAAAACCCTAAAAATAAACTAAATCATATCCCTAAACCTAAAATATAAACCTAAAATAAACCCTAAACAAATCATAAACAAAATAAAAACCCTAAACCCTAAACTCTAACCTAAAACCCTAAACCCTAAACTAAATTGTAAACCCTAACTAAACCCTAAACTCTAAACCTAAATCTTAAACCTAAAACCTAAATTTAAACCTAAATAAACCATAAATCTAAACACTAACTAAACCTAAATCTAAACCCTAACCAGAATGCTAAACTAAAAAAGCATAAAATCTAAAATCCTAAAGCCTAAACCTTAAACCCTAAATTATATCCCTAAACCCTAACACTAAACCTAAACCTAAAGTAACTAAATTAATTAAAAATTAAACTAAGCACTAAAACCTAATAAACCTAAACCTATACTTAACCCAAAAGAATGGAAAGAACCCTGACGACAGGAACATCACCATCAACTGTTTCTAGATCTTGGAGATAAAGTGGAGTCGCACAATGGTATTTGGATGGTGGATATGGAGGTGGTCTCAGTAGTGGTTATGGACAGGGTAGGAACTGTGGTGGTAGAGTGAGAGATCGCATATGATAATGCTTCGCTACTTGAGGTGTGTTAATAGAACTAGAGAAACCAAGAACATCAATCCAACTTTTGTGGAGTGTTTTCGAGATTGATTCTATTTGTTGATTTGCTCTTTATGCACATTTTTTTATCTATGTTGTTGCTTATTCTTAAAACTTAGTGTTACTTGATGCAATCAAAAGAAGAAATATCAAATCTAAATTTGTTCTCTATTAAAAGCCACAAAGCCTAAACTAAAACATGAGCCCTACCCTAAACACTAAACCCTAAACCATAAACCCTAAATCCTAAATTAACCGAGAACACTATACCCTAAACTATAATCCCCTTATAACCCTAAACATTAAACACTATAACCCTAAACCCTAAACCCTAAACCGTAAGCCCTAAATCCTAAATCCTAAATCGTTAACTCTAAACCCTAAACCATAAACACTAAACCCTAACCCCTAAACCCCTCAACCCAAAACCCTAAACCACAAAACCATAACCCTAAACTAAACCTAAACCCTAAACCCAAAACTATAAATCAGAAAACCATAAAACCTAAACCCTAAACCCTAAAACCCAAACTAAAACTTAAACCTAAAAGTAAACCTAAAACTTAAACCCTAAACCTAAACCTCAAAAAAAAACTAAACCCTAAACTCTAAACCTAAACTAAACCTAAACTCTAAACTCTAGCCCTAAACCCCAAACCCTAAACCCCCCTACAACCGTAAACCCGAAACCCTACAACCTTAAACCCTTAACCCTAAACCTTAAATCCTAAACCCAAAACCCTAAACTTTAAACCGTAAACCCTAAACCCTAAACAGTAAACCCTAAACCCTAATCGTTAACCCTAAACCCTAAACCACAAACCCTAAACCCTAAAAACCTAAAAACTTAAACCTATTTTAAATAAGTCCTATAAAAAAATAAAAAACCTAAACCTAAATAAAATAAAAATAAATAAATAAAAACCTAAACCTAAACCTAAAAAGAATATAATATAAATCAATAAAAATAAAGTAAAATAAAAAAAATAAAAATCCTAAACAAAACTAAAAAGTAAAATAAACCTTAGAATTTAAAACCAAAATAAAATAAAAACTAAACATAGAAATAAATAAATAAATAAATAAACCACAAAAAACCATAAGCCTTAAATCTAATACTCTAAACCCTAAAACTTAAACCTTAAATACAATACACTAAATCCTAAACTCTAAGCCCTAAACCCTAAACCTACAACCATAAACCATAAACCCTAAACCCTGTTACGTATTGCTTCCTCGCAGATTAACTTGATTTCGATCTTTGAATATGATGGTGGAGGCAAGAAGCGGAGGAAGAGGCGTGGATTATCATAGTGGTGGTCAAAGTAGTGGTGGTTATCGAGGCAGGAGGAATGATGGAGGTTATAGCTGTTGTGGTGGTGGAGGGATAAATCAAGATATGATGGTGGATCCCACCACTCGAGAGGCTAGGGTTGTTCTGATGTGCCCTAGAAAAACTAAAAAATGGTCAATCCAATTTGCTGCTTATAGAACTATGTCTTCATAATAGATCTGATTCTAGTTATCTAGAATTTTGATTTCTCTATGTGTGCTCATTTTTTTTGTATGTTGTAAACTGTCTTAGAAAACTTGGTGTTTTACTTGGTGATCAAATTAAAAGAAATGTTTGATCTAAATTTTTTCAATGTTAAAAAAACCAAAACCCTAAACTCTACTAAACCTAAAAAAAAGCAACCTATAACCTAAACCACAAAACCATACCCTAAACCATAAACCACCCCTAAATCTTAAAATCCACTGAACACCACAACCACACCCTGACCTGAGCCCAACCTCCCTAGCCCTGGTCCTGAGCCACTGACCCTGGGCTCTAGGCCCGACCACAGGCCCACCCTAAACCACAGGCCTAATTCCTGGGCCCTGAGCCCTAGGCTTTTAAAGGCCCTGGGCCAGGCCACAAAGGCCCCCAGGAGGCCTGGGCCACACTGACACTGGGCCCTGACCCTATCACAGGCCACAGGCCCTGGGTTTTGGGATGTGAAGACCCTGGGCCCTGATGCGTGGGCCCTGGGCCCTGGGCCACTGAGCCTGAGCCACAACTGGGCCCTGGGCCAGCCTGGCACTAACCCCAGTGGGCCCAGACCCACCCAAGACTTGGGAGTATGAGCCACTGACTTAAACCCTATTAGATAGATCTTAATAAAGATAAATAACAGGCTGAGCATAATAAGATAAATAAAATAATAAACTGACCTAGGCTTTAAGATGTTAAAGATATGCTAAGTAATAAATTAAGATAAGATAAATAAACCTAGGCTTGGCAAAATAAAATGGGCTGATAAAGGCTTAAATAAGATGACTAGGCTTAAAGATAATGATAAATAAATGAGATTGACCAAAGATAAAGATAAATGCACTAAAGGCTTAGGCCCTGATCTAGGCCCTGGGCCTTAAGATCCTGGGCCTAGATCTTAAGGCTCTAGGCCCTAAAGCGGACTTGACTCTAGGCCCTGGGCCACAGGCCATGAGCTGCTGCAGGCCTACAGGCCCTGAGCCAAAACCCAGGCCTGGAGTCATCACCAAGCCTGAAACACAGGCGCTAGGCCATAAGCCATGGGCCCTGGCCCTATCATGGAGCTGACACAGCCTGAGTATAGGCCCTGATCCCACTTGACGGACCACTGACGCAGAGCCATGAGCTGAGTCATGGATCTTAGATCCTAGGCCCTGAGGCTTGACCCGGGCTCTGAGCGCTGGGCCATGGGCCCTAGGCCCAGGCCACTGAGGCCCTGAGCCATAGGAGACCCTGAGCCACAGAGGCCAGGCCCCATCCTGGCCACTGGGCCCACAGGCCCGGGGCCACACACCTGAGGCCACAGGGACACAGAGCCACAGGCTGAGCTAATGGATCTGAGATAAATAAAGCACTGTCATGATAAGATAAAATTAAGGCTAGGCTAAACTTTATGTATAAGATGTAGGATAAATGAGTTAAGATGATAAAAACTAAGATAAAATAATAAAGCTTGGATAAAACATAAAGATCAACTATGTAAAGATAAAAATGATAGCTAAAGATGAGTTAAATAAAATCAGGAGCTTGGGCCAGGCCCTGGGCCTTGGGCCACTGAGCCCTGGGCCATCTGGGCCATGAGCCTAGGCTCAGGTCCACAGCCCTGAGCAGTCTGGGCCTGATCCTGGGCCCCATGGCCTATGTGAGAGGCCAGGCTCTGGGCACAAACCTGGGCACAAAGGCCTGGGCCCGGAGCTGGGCCCTAAGCCCTGGGCCACTGGGTTTTGGAGTCCCATGACAGGCCCTGGATCCCAGGCTAAAGCCATGCTGACCTTGGGCCCTGGGCCATGCTGACCATGGGCCATGAGCCCACTGGGCCCCTGGGCCTAAAGTCATGGGCCATAGCCTGGGCCCTAATAATAAACCCTAGGCTTAAAGCCCAGGACTACCCTGACCACAACCTAAAACCTGGGAAACATTAAACCTACCACTAAAAACCCTACCCTAAACACTAAGCACTACCAAAATGCTAAATCTGAAACCCTACCTAAAACCCACTAGCCACTCTCTCCTCTGGTGACTCTCTGCAGATTTCATGTTCCCTTTCAATTTTCTTACGGTTTGGCCACTCTTCGGCCTTCCTCGATCATATTTTCTAGTTTATTGCTCTCGGTTTGGCCGCTTAAGTGATTTTTCCTTGATATTACAATGGCAAAGGCACCGCTTTCCGTGCAACTGAGCTCATCAAACTTGGAAGCGTCGGCTAAGCCTTTCGATCTGCAAGGTAATTTGGATCCGACTTCATCCATTATTGTGCCTACTATTAAGTCCTTCAAGGATGCATTATCTAGTAAGAACACTTACTCTAATTCTTTAGTTAACTTAATCTCAACTTCCTTCATGGAATGCTGTTGTAATGTGCTCGAGATCTTGATGTGGAAAAATTGGCAAAACCCTTTGAATTTTCATTAGTTGGAAAATTTTCCTTACATGACTCTTGACAATATCAATCCTTCTTTCAAAGCATTAGGAGATTTCACTATCGGGTTGATCGATCCTAGGCATATCCTTATTCAGCTATCAAATGATTTATACTACTCAAGGGTCTTTGCTCGTCGCTCCTACTTTGTGTACAATTGTCAAATGAGGCTCTTAAAATGGTCACCTATTTTTGATGTCAAAGAGGAATCCCCCTATTGTTCCTTTATGGTGAGCCTTTCCAAACATGAGGATACATTATGTTACCCATCAAGTCCTATTTGCGGTTGGGGCTCTCTTTGGTAGGCCCCTTCAAATTGATCAAGCCACCGCGAGATCTACCATCGGTTACGTATCTTGGTTGAGATTGATATTACCAAAAAATACCCTGAAGAAGTTTGGATCGGCTCAAAAAATTTGGGTATAATCAAAAATTAGAATTTGAAAATTTCCCTATTTTTTGCACACACTGTAAGATCCATGGTCATGATCACCATGAATGCTTTGTGTTACACCCTAATCTTAAAAGAATAAATTATCGGATCTAATCCCACTCTAAATGAAAAAACCAATAAGTTAAACATGTGCCTAATGCTACTCAAAATGGAACTCACCCCTCCTACTACTCCTTTCTATTATCCTGAATAATGATATTGAGGTTTGTGAGGAAAACATTACTCCTACTTGTAATAAATTTGGCATCACAAGACAATCCCTTGACTCATATGGATCATAATGGTGATTTGAATGGGAATCTCAAGTTGGATCAAAATCTCAAAACTAATTCTGGAATTGTTCTTAAAAATGTTGATACTTTGGTGATGGACCAAAATCTGAATAATCAACATGGAAATGAGAATGAAATTTGTGCTATTAATCATGTCACAACCTCTCCTTCTATTACCCTACAAGGTGATATCCATGCTAATCCATTTTCTCAACCTAACTCTGATACTGAAGAAGGAGAAATCACCATTGGGAATGCTTTGGATCTTGCTCCTATTACGAATATCACAACCACTCCCCTTTATGGAGATACATTGGACATAGATAGGCCTTTTCAAACTATTATTAAAAAAAATCCCTTAAAGCTAGAATGTTCACTAATAGCTCCACTAGAACCACTCGATCTTCTCTAACTTCCCACAAATAATTGCTTCATGCTCTCTTTTTCTTCTCCTTCAATTTTTTAGTTATCTCTTTTTCTTTCTTTCCACATTATTATGATCAATTTTCTTATTTGGAATGTTGAGTATTGGGACTCTCAACCAATCGTGTTAGGAGCCTTTGTCACTCATAACATAACCTTACTTGTTATTATTGAGCCATTCATTCACTCTTCTAAGATCACCCATGTTGCTAGAATGCTTGGCTTTCAAAATTTATTTTATAATATTAGTAATAAAATTTGGTGCTTTTGGAATAATTTAATCAACATTTCTATCCTTGATGATCTCAAACAATTGGTTAATGTTCAAATCTCATTGGGTGAATTTTTCTACTCTTGGTTCCTTTATCTATGCTTCTTGTAATAGAGCTGGTAGGAACATCCTTTGGGATCACTTAAGAACCTTCGCCTCCTCGGTTAACAAACCCTACTTGGTTGGGGGTGATTTCAACACTATTATTGCTTCCTCGAGAAAGGAGGGGAGGCTGCTCTCCTAACATCCATTCCATGGAAGATTTCTCTAATATGATCCTCGATTGCCGATTGATATTGGTTTTGGCTCACTCGTGGCATAACTCTAGACTTTGGCGGTGGATAGGACCCTCTTTAATTCCCTTTGGATCAATCAATGGCCCCTCACTTCTGTTGAGCATTTGAGCAGAACTTTGTTTGACCATGCTCCACTTTTGATCTCTATCAAAACTTCTTCCAGTAATCTTTCCTCACCTACTCCTTTTAGATTCCAAAATATGTGGACCCAACATCGTGATTTCATTAATGTTATTTCCATTAATTGGATGGCCCCTATTCACCCGGACAATTCCGTTAAAGGCATGATTGGCTTTGGCTTAAGCTTAAAGACTTAAAACCTAAATTGGTGGAACAAGCATCATTTTAAAATCTTTTTTACCAATCTCAAAATTATGGAACAATTAGTTTGCTCCTTGAAGATGTTGTCTTAACTAATCCTAGTAAGCTTGATGAGTTGAACACCTAAAGATAACTTGATAAATTATCGAATATGGAGGAAACCTACTAGTCAAAAGGCCGCTAGCAAACATATTGATGGTGGAAATACAAGGTATTTCCATGCTCTTTTCAAAAGGAAAGCCTTAAACTCTATTCAAAAATCAAAATATTAATGGTATTTGGATCGCGATAATAATGAAATTAAAGATTATGCCATACAACATTTTCAAAATTTATTAAACATCAACCCTCCGAAGCCCTCTCACACGATCCCTCATGATTACTAATGATGAAAACCATTTACTCACTTTGTCTACAGTTGAGATTAGTAGTACTCTCAATAGCATGAACCAGACTCTATTGCACGATGGCTACATGACCCATTTCTTTCAACATTGTTGGCCTTTTATTAAGTCGACCTTGTTGATGTTTCTTGTTGATTTCTTTGATGGCGCTCTTTACCTAGATACTTTTCTAGCACTTCAATTGTCCTCATTCCCAAAACTAATCCACGATTCTTGGGAGATTTTAGACCTATCAACCTTTGCACCTTCTTTCAAAAACTCATTGCTAAATTAATTAATAATAGGATAAGTCCGCTACTCCCTAAAATTATTTCTCCCCAACAAACTAGCTTCATTAAAATAGAGCTATATCCAACAATATCCTTCTAGCCCAGAGTGGTTCATGACATTGATGTTCTACTAGAGGTGGCAACATCCTCCTCAAAGCTAGACATCTCTAAAGCTTTTGATAACCTCTCGGGATTTCCTCTTTCAAATCTTACATTTGTTTGGGTTTTCGATAATTTCATGCCTCATCAAAATATATTACCAATGTTTGGTTCTCTATTATCATGAATGGTGAGTCCCTTGGTTTCTTTACTTTAAGGCATGGCTTGAGACAAGGAGACCCCTTTCACCCTCTCTTTTATTATTCTTGTTGAATATCTTTGAGGAGCATGAATGATCTTTTCAATAAAATCCTACCATGTTTTTAAAACTCATGGTGGTCTCCTTTCTCATCAGTTTGTTGATGATTTTATAATCTTTTGCAATGCCTATTCACATTAAAACTATTAAGAACCTTTTAAATGAATTTGGCAAAGAAAGTGGTCTCTTTCTCAATGAAGGAAAATGTTGTTTCATTCCTTCCTAAAATCCTACCAATAAGCTCAACCAAATCTCAGAATTACTAATTTTTAGCAACATCAACTTCTATTAATTATCTGGGCTCGCTTTTTAAAGGTCAAAAGATCTCATCTTTTGATGATCTTATCAAGAAAATCTCTAATAAAATTTCTATTTGGGAATTTCATTTACTCTCTTTCGGTGGTAGGCTCACCTTGATTAAGAGCACTCTTAATTCCATGCCTTTATATCTCATCCAAACCATTGTGCCATTTCTATCATTAGCAATTGAGCATCTCTTTAACAAATTTTTACGGGGCTCTAATAACTCCTCTAAAAGAATGCACTTTGGACCTCTTGGTTTAAAAGTTGTGGCACTCTCAGAAGGTGGTCTTGGATAAGCTAATCAAAGAAGCTATCACTGCCTTTTCCTATAAACTTTGGTGGAATTTTAGGAGTAACAATAGTCTTTGGGCTAATTTCATGACTGCTAAATATTGTCAGGGTAAGCACCCTCTCATTTGTCCCTATAAAGTGGGAGACTCTCCTGTTTGGAAAAGACTTTGTTCCCTCAAATGTGATGCAAAATCTTTAATTTTTTGGGGGATTAACTCTTCTTTTGGCAAGATAATTGGAGTGGATGTGGGTCCATTGATGACTTACTCTACCCATTCCAGCTATTAAAGTGAAATCTTTTAGAATAATATGTGGAACAATAGTAAGCTTCGATTATATTCCTTCTTTTCTCTTGAACAAACTTACTACTATTCCTATCATTCCTACCAATCAAGATCATATCCTTTTTAAGCTCTCACAATGGTGATTTCAACTTTAAAATGTTTGGCTTCACATTAAAGAAACTCATGATTCTTCCAATGTGTTTCTCAAACTTTGGAATAACACTATCCCTACTTCTTATTCTATTTACTTGCATATTTTGAAAAACTTCATCCTTGTTGACTCCTTGTTGTGGGGTAAAGGTTTTCAATTACCTTCAAAATATCAATGATGCTTTCACATTGAGAATGTGAATCATGTCTTTGTTAATGGGGCCATTGCTTCTAAACTTTGGATTTGGTATGATGATCTCTTTAACATTATCATTTTCAATGGCTCCTTAACTTTATATCAACTTCTTGAAGTTTATTTTGACAACACTATTAAAGGTCACATTAAAGTCATAACGCTATCACTCTTATTTGGTTCATATGGATGGAAAATGATGCAAAACATCAGATCCCATGAACCACATGAGGATAATTGCTAGAATTAAAACAAAATTTGTGACTTATTTAATGCCAATCTCATTCATAAACAATTCAAAGGTTGTAAATTTGTGGCCAATAAAGCGGGTCTTAACTTCGGATCAACCCAGTAGAAATGACAAGATTGTTTATTGGGTAAAACCTCATGATCATACTATTAAAATTAACATGGCTCTGTCTCATAAAGGTTCAGTTGTGGTGGCATTTTTAGAAATCTTAATGGTAAGTCCTATGTGCTTTTGCTTACCCCTTAATTCTTGCTCATTCCTTTTCGAGCTTATGGCAGTGTACAAAGCTCTTGAGATTTTTCTTCAAAATGGTTGGCTCAATATTTGGATTGAGGTGGATGCCCTTCTGTTGATTGATCTTTTGACTTCCACCAAAATGAGCAACTTGAATTGTACTACCTCTCAAACTAGAGCTCTTCTTACCCAAAATTTTAACATCACTCATGTATGGCATGAGGGTAATGCATGTGCTGATTACCTTGCCAATTTGGGAGCTAGATTGGATGGTATAATTTTCTTTGATCAACTCACCCTACCCAAACATTTGCGTGGCTTGGTTAATTTGGACAATCTTGGGCTCCTTATCTCATTAATCTAACCTATGGGATTGATTTGGTTCAATATATGTTTAAGCAATGCCCATTTTATATTGTGTTGTTCTTTCTTGGTTTTTTTGATGTTCATCGATACTACTTGATATTTTGATTTTTGTGGCATGTGCTATTGGTTTAATTGCATTTCCTTTAATTGGGGGCTTCCTACTTTTGTTACTTACACTGATAAAGTGTTGATGTGGCTCTTAAATTTGCTGATGCATCATCCTAATACTCCCACTTGGTCAATTATTGAGCTATGTGACATCTACTTTGGTTTACTATCCCAATCTTGATTGGGACTTATATCAATCTTTGCCTCCATTGTTGATAAGGGGTTTACTCATTCTTTGGAGATATACTTAATGCTCTATTTGTTGATGGTATTTTTTTGATCCAGGGACATATTTCTTTCCTTTTGGAATTATAATGGGATCCTTGCATCAATGCTTAACGATATCCCTTTCAACTTTGATTGATCCTAACTTATCGATATTCTTCTCCTTCTTATGGTGGAATTACCTCTTCCAATTTTAGTGATCTTGATTAGTTGGCATTAAATTTTGTGTCTTTAGTTATCAAAGATGAGCTTGGAACCACTTAGTAACCTATGTTGTATCAATGTTACTTCTAGTGTTTATTATGTAGGATGCAATATTTATTCGATGTTTTAATGTTTGGTTGTTGAATTTTTTGGGCCTTTTGTCATGCTACTCTTAGGGTTGGTTTTTATGCTAATCCCCTCTTCCATCTGCATCAGAATCGGCTTCCTTTGTTCTAATTAATATCTATTTGCGGCTAACCTTGGTTTTGGCTATTTGTTGCCTATTTTTTTATCTGACTAACTTTCTTTTGCTTTTGTTGATCTAATCTATTGTCTACTCCCCAGCTCATTAAAATTGTGTCTTATGATTACCAATATATAATTGGGTTTGCTTATGCTTCTAGGGTTTTGGATTGTCTTGATCAGCTGGACCTTTTTGAGGTTATTGAATGGTTGCTGGCTTTTTCTTTGTTGCTTGTCTCTTTTATTAGCTTTTGGGTTACTGTTGATCATCTCATTTTAGCTAGCTTTGGCCTGATCCTTTCCATATACTTTTGTTTTGTTTATTTACATTGGGGGGGTTTTTTGGCCAATTTGCTGTTAATTATCATCTTGGTTTTGTTGGGTGATCACGGATCGGACTTCTTATTTATATTTCTTGGGTTGTCCTTCTTGTCCAGCAGGGTGCCATTGGAGTTGCTTTGCTGATTGCTTTGGGTAACCTCTTTCTTCCAACCTTCCAGGAGAGTGTCTATTATCTCCATTTATCCTTATC
The DNA here is from genome assembly GCA_021442155.1 of Cymbidium sinense. Lineage (NCBI taxonomy): Eukaryota > Viridiplantae > Streptophyta > Magnoliopsida > Asparagales > Orchidaceae > Cymbidium > Cymbidium sinense. The sequence goes on from JAKCPB010001325.1 coordinate 19,859, forward strand.
TCCTTTAGGTTTGGACTTTCTTAATGGTTTTAGTTTGATTTACTCGGGGTTTTTTGTTGGTTCTTTACGGGTTTTTCTAAGGCATTGTCTATTTTATTAGGTGGTTCTTTGGCCAAATTACTATTCTTATTATCTTATTTGTTGGCTTCTCGGATCTTTGATTCCTTTGTTCATTAGTTCTTGGTTGTCTTTCTTGTTGGTATTATTGTTTTTGATTGTTTTGGCTAATTTTTCCCTTTCTGGAATGTGTTTTCTGTTTTTCTTATCTCCTTATTGATCAGTTTTCTTCATGGCTTCTTAGTTTGCCTACCCATGGTTGTGGGTTGGCAATGTTTCATTTTTTGGAAGGATTTTTTTTGTTGGGCTGCAGCTAATTTCACTTGCTTGTATCTACTCTTGCCTTGGCAGACTTTTCCCTCTATTTGGAAAGTATCTTCCATTTTGATTGGGTTGGTTGTTGGCCAACTTGCTGTTCTATTCAATCTTGGTGGTTGGATATTATGGATCATTGAATCTTATGTTCAGCCTCCATCTACTGTGGTTGTCTAAGCTATTTTGCAGAATGATTTTGATGTTATTTTGCTTAAATTTGGTGGGGGTAATAATTGCATTATTGCTTACACTTACTTTGGATTTTGGGTCCGTATATAGGATGTATTTATGGTTTCTTGCATTATCTTTGTTGTCCTCATTTCATGTGGTCATTTGGGCTTTGTATCTATTTCCCTTATCCCGGTTGTTTTTGTGGTTGTTGGTCTACAATTTGATTATTGGCTTTTGGGTTTTCTTTAGCATTTGGATTTGGTGACTTCATATCTTTTATTTTTCCCTCTAGCTTATGCTACATTTGCATCATTGTGACTATACTTTTGCCTCTCTTGATTTTAATCTTTGCATTGTTTAATCTCATTGGGTGGATTTACCACTAGCTATTACTCTGGATTGTTAGTTGAGATTAATGAGTTTGATCATAAGAAACTACGTGGTGTTATCTCGATTATCTCTTCTTGGATTTGTCTGGTGGGAGCACCCTTTACTTTTCTTCTTATCTGTATTGTACTTCCATTTCTATGGTAATTTGGGCTTGTGGTATGTTGTTTCCCTTTATAATTGTTGTTCTCAATTTTGAAATAAGGAGGTTGTTAAGTTTGCATTACTTATTCTTTGCTTATCTTTTGATGGAAATAACCAGTGCTATGGGTTTTTAAGAATGTATATTTATTAATGTCTAGATTGAAATAGGTTAATTCCTTGCTTTTCTTTTGTGGTTTTGCGATTTCAAAATTTGTTATTTATTATCCTTTAGATCGGTTTCAGTATGGATGACTTGACATTGATGGCACTCTTTGTTTGAGTTGGGATTATCATGCCATGGAGCCTAATATGATGACATATATTTGGCATGGGATCCCCACTTTATCTTTCTTTGCTCTTTTACTATATTGCTTATTCTTGCGGGTATTTTGGCTCAAAGATCTTCATCAAATGGTATATCTGAGGTTTGTTGGCTATGATGGTGTGATGCTTTCACTCCATTTTGGTTTGGTAGTAGCTCTTATGATGTAACCCTCTGAAGTTTGGATGCTCATATTTGCACCGATGTGTGTGATCCTCGCTCCTTTATCCCACTTCTTTATTATTACCATTTTTTGATTTTGCCTCATATCATTTTTCTGTACTACTTTAGCTCTAACTTCTTCTTTACATTCTTGCAGGTGCTTTTCTCTTTTTTCTCTTGCGGGTTGCTCCATAGTGTCATGCATTCTCACTTCTCAGAGCATTGGCCCTCATCCTTCATTTCTTACTTTTTTAATCACTTTGTATCTTTTGCTTGCTTTACTCTTTTCTTTTGCTTGGATGTACTTAGATAGGGATTTACTCCTAGGTGATTGTAGCTCTTTGAGTGATTAGTTAGTTTATCCCGTTTAAGGACCTTGTAACCCCTTTTTTGTGGCAATAAAATTCCCCCTATACGGGGTTTCCCAAAAAAAAAAATCCTAAGCCCTAAAAATAAAAAATAAATAAACTACAATAACTAAGAAAAATAAACTAAATATACCTAAACCTACTAGTGTAATTAATTTAAAAACCCAAACTAAACTAAAACCATAAACTAAATAAAAAAAAATCAAATAAAAACTAAACTAAATAAATAAACCTAAACCAAAACCTAAAAAAATCTTAAAATAAAAACTAAACCTAAATAAAAAAAAATAAACCCAAAATAAATCATAAAACTTAAAAAAACCAAACCTAATAAACCTAAAAAAATAAACCTAAACTGCACTATAAATACCTAAATGGCTAATGATAAAATAACCAACAAAAATAAATGGCTTACTAAGGCTATAAAAGAAAACCTATTAAAAAAACTTGATACTGCTAAATAAAAAAAATATGCCTAAAAAAAAAAATTCTGAATAAAATATAAAAAAAAATAAACTAGAAACCACAAAAAAATAAAATAAAATAAACTAAAATATAAAACCACAAAACCTAAGAAATAACCATGCTAAACCAAAATAAAACCACAATAAATGTAAACCTAAACCACAGCTCTCTAACCACAAACCCCACCTAAACTTAAAGTAACTAAATAAATTTAAAATAAACCTAAACCACAAAACCTAATAAACTAAACCTAAACTAAACCACAGAATGGGAAGAAGGCCAGAACATCATAGCCAGGCTGGAGATGAAGGTGGATCATAATGGTGGTAAATCTAGAGTGGTGGATATGGAAGTGGTGGTGGAGCAGGTGGTTATAATAAGAGGGATAAAGTTATAACATGGTAGTTATGGGCGAGATCAAGATATGATGGTGGATCTTGCTATTAAATGGCATGGTTTGATGGGAACTAAGAATCGAAGAGCATGATCGTCTAATATAGAACTATGTCTTTATAGTAGAGATGGTTCTAGTTATCTAGAGTTTTGACTAAATATTGATTTATGATCTATGTTGTCACTTGTATAAATACTTGGGGTGTTACTTGGTTGATGAAATCAAAAACAAGAAATATAGCTCTAAATTTGTTCTCTATTAAAAAACCCAAGCCTAAACTAAAAACTTGAGCTCTAAACCAAAACTTAAACTCTAAAATAAATCTAAATAAAATCTAAAACCACAGAACATATAAATAAATAAACCCAAATTAACCTACCACAAAATAACTCTCTGACTCTAAACCTACCAAATACTGACCTAAACCCAACCCCAACCTAACCCCAACCACTGAGCCAAACCTACACAAAAAATAAACACTGAGCCAAAACCTCCTAAACAGAGCCTGGACCAAACTAAATAATCCTAAAATAATAAATAAACTAAACTAATAAGATAAATAAAATAAAATACCTACTAAACTAAAAAAAAATAATAAAAAATGTCTAAAATAAACTAAATATTAATAAAACCTACTACTAAATAAAATAAACCTAAATAAAAATAAATAAAATAAAATAAAATAAAATAATAAAATAAAATACATTATAAAAGGCCCTACTGGGCCTAAATAAGCTAAAACTATGGAAACTAATAAACCTACTGCGTCCTAAAACCACAGGCTAAAACTGAGGCCTTCACCTTAAAACCCTACTTTGGGCTCACTAATCTTAACTGGGCCCTAACCACTAAATCTAAAGATCCTACTCTACTAAATAAAACTAAACTAACTATAGCATAATAAACTGATTGGGCCACTACCTAAATGGGCTCTGGGTTGTACCCTAAATTAACCTAACTAAATCTTTGACCTGGGCCCAACCCTAGGCTGAGCCCACAAAAACCTAAAATAAAGAAGTTAACTAGGCCTGAACTTCCTGATCTGAGCCTAGGCCCTAAAATAACTGACTAAAACCTAAAGCTATAAGCCTAAATAAAAAATAAAACATAATAAAAAATAAACATAATAAAAGATAAAATAATTAAAAGATAATAAAATAAACTATTAATTTAATCTTAAAATAAAACAACTAAATCTGATCCTAGGCCCTAAAATCTGAGCCCTAAATAACCTACCTAAAATAAAACTGACCAAATAAAAAAAACTAAAAAACTAAAAACCAAAAAATGATCCAAATCTTAACCCTATAAACCCAGGCTCTAAAACTGAAATAAGAAATAAACTTATCCTTTAAATATACCTTAAAAAACCCAAAATAAGATCCTAAAACCTTTAAACCTAAAACTACCCTAAATAAAAATAACTGACCTTAACCACAAACATAAAAAAAAAAAAGAGCCTAATAAATAAATGACCCTAAACTTGATTTGAAATATCTAAAATAAATCCTAAAATAATAATAATAATAAATACTAATAAAAATATAAAATAAATACTATAAAGAATGGCTAAAATAAGATAAATACTAAAACTAAATAAATAAATAAGATAACTAGGCTAAATAAAATAAATATAAATAAAATTATTTTAAACTAAACCTATAACCCTAAATCCTGGGCCACACCATAGGCTCTGAAAGGCCCTTGACCTGACCCTAGGCCCAAAGCCCTGTAATACTGAGCAAACCTAAACCCAAACCAAATAAACTAAAAAAACCAAATGAAACCCTAAACCCACAAACCAAACCTAGCCTTAAACCCCAAAATTAAAAGCCAAAAAACCCTAAACCATGACTCTCATAAACCTACTAAACCCAAATCTTAAATAAACCTAAACTAAAACCCCAAACCCTAAAACTTAAAGTAACTAAATAAATTTAAAAATAAAACCTAAACAAAACTAATAAACTAAACACAAATAAAGAATGGGCAGATGAATATCACCATCAACTCATCTAGATAGTAGTGGAAAGGTGGCGATTAGGTGGTGGTGGGATCTAGAGGTCTTGGTGGATATGGAGGTGGTGGTGAGTAGTGGTAGTTATGGGCAGGGAAGCGATAAGGCATTGATAGCGAAGTGAGAGACCAGGATATGATGGTGATTACACTCCTCGAGAGGCCGGGTGGTTGATAGAACTAAAGCCCAAGAATTATATGATCATTGTTTATGAACTGTGTCTTCTAGAGATGGTTCTAGTATTTAGGGTTTTCATTTACTCATATGCATGACCATTTATGATCTATGTTGTAAACGTCTTGGAAAACTTGTGTGTTACTAGTTTGATGAAATCAAAAAAAGAAATGTCGAATCTAAATTTATTCTCTAATAAAAAAAAAACAAAACCCTAAACTAAAACTAACCCCAAACCTAAAACCTAAATCCACAACCCTAAAACCCTAAACCTAAACCCAAACCCTCAAAACTAAAAAACCCTAAACTAAAAGAAAACCTAATAAAAATTAAAACCCAAAAAACTAAAAAAATAAAATAAAATTAAACTAAAAGAAACTAAACCTAAACTAAAAAGAAAAAAAAGAAAAAATAAAAAACTAATTAAAATAAATAAAAATAAAACTAATTAAAATAAAATCTTGTTAAATAAAACTAAAGCTAAAATAAAAAACAAATAAATCTAAAATAAATAAATAAAATCTAAAAAAAAATGAAAAAAAAAATAAATAAAAATAAAACTAAACTCTAAACTAAAATAAAACCTAAAACCAAAAAAATAAATAAACTGGCTTAAACTAAAATAAACAAAACTAAAGAACTAAACTAAAATAAATAAAAACAAAAAAAAATAACAAACTAACTTAATAAAATCTAAAATAAAAATAAAACTTGAAACCTAATCCTAAAAAATAAATAAATATATAACCAAACCATTAAAATAAAAATAAAACCTAAACATAAAAATAAAATAAAACTACTAAATTAAATGTAAACCTAAACTAAACTAAAACTAAAACTATAATCTTAAAATAATACTAAATAATTAATAATGATAAAATAAAATAACTTAAAATAAAAATAAATAAAAAAAATAAACTCAAACAAATAAATAAATAAATCTACTGGTTGTTTGCTTAATTAAAGATAAAATAATAAAAGAATAAAATAACCCAAACACTACTCCTGAGCCATACCCAAACTAGGCCTAGCCCTAGGCCAAGCTGGGCCAAATAGGCTGAGCCATAAGAGCCACAGATGAGCCCACAGGCCACAATCTAAAATGACTGAATCATGACCACAAACTGAGCCTAAACCTAAACTGGACCTTAACCCACAAACTCCAAAACCTGGCTTAAACTAGCCCTACAACAAACCCAACCCTGAGCCCTGGGCTGAAAGCCTGTAAAATCTGGCCCAGGCCAAACTAAATCCAAGGCCCTGAAGGCTAAGGCTGATCATCCTTTATAGGCACTGACCTGCATAAAAGCCACAGGCCCTCTGGCCCTAGGCCCTGGGAACCTTAGAAAGCCAAAAACTGAGGCCTGGGCAAAACCCAATATAAAGGCCCTGAGTCACAATGCTGAGCCACTGAGCTAGATCAGGCCCTAAAGAAAGGAAATAAAGATAAAATAATAAGGTAAGATAAATAAAGATAAAATGGATCTTGGCTGCCGGGTTTCTAAATAGAGAATGCTAGAAATACTGATTCTAGACCTAAAATTGATCTGATCCTAGGCCCTACTTGCAGAGCCAAGAAATCAACCCTGGGCCTACATGTAACCTAATAAAACTAAAACTAAAACCACAAAACACTAAAACCCAAAGCCACAAAAAAAAAAACTAACCAAACCTAAGATAACTAAACCCTAAACCACAAAAACCATAAACCTAAGCCAAACACTAAACCCTAAACCCAAAACCCTAAAATAAAAAAAAAAACACAAAAACTAAACTAAATAAAACACAACCTAAATAAAATAAATAAAATAAAATAAAATAAAATGTAAACTAAACTTAAACTAAATACAAATAAATAAAATAAAATAATTATAAACATAAACTAAACTAAAAAAAATAAAATAACCCTAGAATAAAAAACCTTAAATAAAATATCAATGGTGGTAATCTGGAGGTCGTGGATATGGAGGTGGTGGTTATGGTTATGGGGCTAAGCGATAAATAAAATCCTACTACTAGGCTGGGGTGGTTAAACTAATAAAAATCCGATCTGTATTTATCACTGTCTTTATAGTAGAGATGGCTTTAGTTATCTATGGTTTTGATTTTCTATAATATCAATGTTGTAAATATAATAAAAAACTTGGTGTGTTACTTGGTTGATGAAATCGAAAGAAGAAATGTTGAATATGAATTTGTTCCTGTTAAAAAAAACCAAAATCCTAAATAAACTAAAACCTAAACCCTAACTTAAACTACTAAACCCAAAATAAAACCCCGAAACTAATTGTAAACCCTAACTAAAACCCTAAACCTATACCCTAAGCCCTAAACCCTAAAAAATAAAACCTAAACCTAAACCCATCTTAAACCATAAACCCCAAATCCACAATCTACCAAAATTAACCACAAACCCAACCAAACTAAAGGTAAACTAAATAAAACTTAAAAAAATAAAATATAAAACCTAAAAAATAATAATGGTAAAATAAATAATAAAAATAAACCTAAACACAAATTAAAGAAATAAAAAAAATAAAACTAAACAAAATAAAATAAAATAACCACAAACTAAATTAAAATAAAATATAAAATAAAATAAAATAAAATAAACCTAATAAAATAAATAAACTAAATAAAAAACTAATAAACATAAAAATTAATAAAATAAACTTACTAAACTAAAATAAAAACAAAATTAAATAAAATAGACTAAACTAAACTAAATAAATAAAACCTAAACTAAACTAAAAAAATGACTAAAATAAACCTAAAACATTAAAACTAAATAAAAGATAAAATAAAACTAAACTTAAAAATAAAAAAACTAAATAAATCAAATAAAATAAACTACTAAAAAATTAAACTAAACCTAAACCTAAACAATTACTAAATAAAGCCTACTAATAAATGACCTAATAGATAAACTAAACTAAATAAAATAAATAATAACTAAATAAAAATAATAAAATGGATTAAATAAAAGTAAACTAAATAAACTGGGCCCTTACTTTAAAATTAAATGTTTAAAACCTCTAGGCCTAAAACATTTAACCTTACCTGAGCCACAGACCATGACTAAACCACAGAGCCACAGGCCCTGGGCCACTGAGCCCAAATCCCAAACCCACTGACCACAAAACCCCACTGAGCCCAAACAGAACCAACCTAAAATCTGAAGCTGACTAAATACTTAAAATAAAGAATAAATATAAAACCTATAAAATAAATAAAACCTAACTAAAAATAAAACACAAAATAAAATATATATAAATAAAACTAAAATAGATAAATAAAATACTAAACAAAACTAAAAAATAAATAAAATAAAAATAAAATAACTTAAATAAAATAAATAGTAAATGTAAAAAAAGTAAATGAAAAAATAATTAATAAAATCTAAAATAAAATCTAAACCAAAATAAATAAAATAAATAAAATTAAAACTGACCTAAACTAAAAATATAATCTAAAATAAAATAAAGATGCTGACTAAAATAAATAAAACTAAAACCTAAATAAAACTAAACTAAATCTAAACCTAAATAAAATAAAATAAATTAAAATAAAATACTAAGAAAACCAAAATAAAACCAAAATAAAACCAAACCTAAACCTAAAAAAATAAATAAAACCTAAAAACCAAACAAAATAAAAAATAAAACTAAACTAAAATAAAATAAAATGAAATAAAACAAAACAAAAATAAACCTAAAAAATAATCTAAAATGGAACTAATAAATAAATAAACTCTAATAAAAAATTAAAATGAAATAAATACTAAATATAAAAACTAAATATAAATACTAAATATAAATAAAATTAAATAATAAATAAATAAAATAAATTAAATAAAACTGCTTGTTTGCTTTTTTTAAAATAAAACTAAAAACTAGGCCCTACCCTAACAACTAAGCCACTGAGCCAAAAACTAAAACCCAAAACCACTACTGAGACCCTAACTAGGCCCTAAACCACATCCACTAAACTTAAACCCAAATCCCAGGCTAAACCTGGGCCCTAAAAAACCACAAACTTAAAATTAAAAACTTGATAAAATAAAACTAAAACTAAAAATAAAATAAAAAATATAATAAAAATAATAATAAATAAAACTAAAAGATGCAAATACCAAGCTTAAATAAAAATAATAAAAAATAAATAAAATAAAATTATTAATGCTTAGATAAACTAAAGAAATAAAATAAACTAAAAAAATAAAAAACCTACCTACTAAAAAAACTAAAATAAAACCTAAATAAAACAAAATAAAAAAAATAAAATAACCAAAATATAAAATAAAATAAACTAAACTTAAATATGCATAAACTAAACCTAAAAAAATAAACTAAAATAAAAATAAAAATAAATGATAAAAATTAAATTAAATAAAAAATGAAAAATGAACTAAACCCTAAATCCAAATCTACGTTGGAATAACTAAATCTAGAAAATCCTAGGCCTTAAACTTTGGCATAAACTAAATAACCTAAAATAAATAATAAAATAAACTAATAATAAATAAAACCAACTCTAAACTAATAAAACTAAATAAAACCAAAAATATAAAATACCTCTTTAAAAACTACTAATAAATATAAAAATAAAATAAATACCTAAGTAAAATAAATATAACCTAAAATAAATAATAACTATGACTAAATAAACTAAAATAATAAATAAACCTAAACTAACATGACCTAACTTAAATAAAAAATAAAATAAAACCTAAACTATAAAAATAAATATAAAACTGATTCATAAAATATAAAATAAAAATAACTATAAATACCTACTGAGCCTAAAAAAAAAAAATAAAACACACTTAACTAAATAATAATAAACCTATAAATATATAAATATAAATAACTAAATAAACTACCTGGTTTGCTTTAAATAATAAATAATAAATAATAAAGGCCCTGACCATACTGACCCTAAATACTAGAATAACCTGAGCCTACTGACCTAATTTAGGCCCTAAACACAAAACCCTAGGCCAAACTTACCCAGGCCACAGATCTACCACACCCACCCCAACCCTGAGCCCTAGGCCTCCACAACCTACCTACTATTACTAGATAAAATAAAAAATAAATAATTAAATGATTAATAAATCAATTAAACTAAAAAACTACTATGATATAAAATAAAATATAATATAAAACTAAACTAAAATAAGATAAATGAGCCTAACTATGGTGTAAAATAAAATAAACCTAAAAAAAAAATAGATAAAATAAACGTTAAAAAAACTAAATAAAACCAAACTATATAAAATACCCTAAATAAAAATAAATACCCTAAACCCCAAAACCAATCTAACTACTGGATAAAATAAACTAAACCCAAATAAAACCTATCTAATCAAAACTTGGCTAATTAAACAAACCAAAAATAAAATAAATAAATAAACCTAAACCTAAATAATAATAATAAAAATAAAAAACCTACTAAACCCAGACAAATAAACTAAACCTAAACTACTAAATGAATAAAAATAAAATAATAAAATAATAATGAGCTATTAATAACTAAAAAATATAAAACTATCTGAAACCCTATAATTAAACTCAGTAACCCTCTGAAACCCTGGGATGGGCCTAAAGGCCACTCCCTAAAACCAAACCCTAAACTGGGCCACTACTGGATCCTAGGCCCTGGGCCACTGAGCCCTGAGTGCTGGGCCCTCCCAAGACCCTTGACCATGACCATGGACTACCAGCTGAAACTAACTAGACTGATAGATAAATATAAGACTTACTAAATAAAGATAAAAGATAAAGATAATAACTAGACCTGAACCTGGGCTACCTAAAATATAATAAAGCCTGAAACTGGGCCCAATGAACTGAGCCCAGGCCCAAGTCTGAGCTAATAAAGATGCTAAGATAATCTAACCAAAGCCCTGGGCTGGACTGGGCCCTAATGCCTGCCTAGTCCTGGGCCATGAGCCCAAGACCCTGGGCTAAGACCCTAGCCACAGGCCACACTGAAATGGGACTGAGATAGGCCCTAAACTTAAAAGGAGGCCCTGAGCCTCCATGGGCCCCAAACTGGGCTTGATCAGGAGATGGGCCCTGGGCTGGGCCATGAGATAAAAACCCTAAAAAATAAAGGCCAGAAAATAAAATGACCCTAAAACCCTGTGACCTGGGAATGATGACTAGGCTAAACTGGGCCCTAAACCCTAGGCCTTAGGCCAAACCATGACCCTGGACCAAAATCAAAATAAAACTGATCACTAAAAATAAACTTTAAACCTAAACTAAAATAAATAAAAAGATAAAATAAAAAAACCTAACTAATAACCTAAACCTAATTAAATAAATAAAAAAAATAAAATAAAATAAAAAATTAAAATATAAAATAAAATAAAACTAACTTAAACTAAAAGATAAAAACAAAATAAAATAAATAAATGTAAATTAAAATAAAATAAACCTAAAATTAAAACCTAAAATAACTAAAAAAAAAAATAAAAGCCTAAAAACCAAAATAAAATAAAACCTAAATAAAATAAAAATTAATCCAAACCCTAAATCTTCAAAAAAACTAACCACATAAACCATACCTTCCTAAACTAAATAAATCCTAAAATAATATAAATAAACCTAAACCTATATAAAATAAATAAAATAAGATAAAATAAAAAAACATAAAATAAAACCTAAACTAAAAATTAAATAAAATAAAAACTAAACCAAATTAAAATAAATAAAAACCTAAAAATAAACTAAAAAATAAAATAACTAAAAATCTAATTAAAATAAAACTAAATGTATATGAAAAATAAACCTAAAATAAAATAAAACTTAAATAAAAACCTAAACCAAAATAATAAACCTAAAAATAAACCCTAAAAAAATAAAAATAAAATTGAAACCCTAAACTAAAAAAAACCCTAAACCTATAATAAAATAAACCTAATCCTAAACTAAAATAAATAAAACTAAAACCTAAACCTAAACCCTAAACTAAATAAAATAAAATAATCTAAAAATAAACCTAAACCTTGTGTATAACTACAAATATTTTATTATTTAGACTAATTTTATGATTTTTTATCTTAAGCAATACCTTGTGATGTGATATGCAATATAATGTAGTATAAAATGTTATAGTGTATTATAATATTAGATGCCATAACACAGTGTAACATCATGCATTATAACATACTATTGTGTATAACTACTTATTGTTTAGCATATTTTAGTTTATTATAGTATGAAGTAGTAGAGTTTACTTGGTATAAGCTGGTTTATAGGCTGAGATGATGGGATTTGGCCAAATTTAAGGTAAGCTTTAGGGAATATCATTGGGGGTGTGCTATGGTGTGTCATGTAATCAAGAGAATGGAATTTTGCTTTAAAATAAATGTTTAGTTTTCACCAAAATTTTATAAAGTTTTTGCTTAAAGTGATTCATTTTAAGGTGTATTATAGGATAATATATTATATGAAAGTATATTAAAATATAATGTACATAACAATATAACTTCACATATATATGAATGTGGTGGTGTGTTACTAAATGTTATTGTACATTTTGTATGTTTTACTTTTGTTATAATACATTGGGTCAAAACTCACAAAATTAATTTGAAGGTTGAGATGGAAGAGTTTGGACAAATTCACCACCCACCAAGCAACACCAAAATTATGCTATTTTATACCATTTCTAATATAAAATAATAATTTTACATCCAAAATGAACATTATTCATATTTTGGAGAAAATTTTGTTATTTTTTTAAGTGATTCTAATAAGGTGTAATGTTAGACAATATATTATATTATATCAAATTATAATATAACATCATATAGTATAATATAATATAGTGTGTTAATTCACACTATAATATGTTTATCATGATATTGTATAGTTAGTTTGAGCTTGCACCATCATAAATCATAAAATGTTGATTATAATGATAAGATGATGTAATTTGAATGAAAACATTGTTATGCATTTGGTTGAAGTATTAAAGGTGTGCATGAGAGAAGAAATAAGATTTGATGAGAATTCCATGTCAAGGACATGGAGGAGATCCTAGGGATCACACATGCATTGGACATGACATGTGAGGGGGTCATGTTGAGGGCATAGAAGAAAATATGTGGGATAAGGTTAGATTTTGATTTAATTATATAAATTATGGAAAAAAGATCCTCTAGGGATAAGAATCTATAATCCACTGGGGACTAAGATTTAATCGACTTTAATTTGTTATATTTTAATTGATGTGGAGGCATACCTGCTAGAGATATGGGCTCAAGTTCGTTGGGTATTGGGTATAAGAACCTTCCACTAGGGAAGAAGATTTAGGCTATTTGCTTGGGATTGGGATTTGAGTTTGATTTCATAGATTTGTTTGGGGATGTATCCATTGGAGATAAGAGTTTGGTTGGATTTTCTTCATTTATACTCTATTGGGGGAGTTGGTTTAAGTTTGCTCTAATGGGGATGTTGGTTTTGAATTTGATTTTTTTGCTTGACTTATTTATATATGATTTGGGGCTCCATTGGGGAGAAGGGTGTGATTTAACTCCACTAGGGAAATTTGATTGGGTTTAATTTTATCTGAGTTAATGTATGGACCTTGTCGGTGTGCGATGGACCCAATGAGAAGGGGCTATATCAACCTTGACCTACCTAAGGTTTACAAATCCAAAGGGATAGTCTACTGGATATGGGTTAGAGCTAGCCAACATAAGGGGTTTCCTTTCGGTGTGCAATGGTTATGTTAGGAAGAAGGAATAGTAGAATTACATCTTTTAAAGCGAGGAACAACCACTAGGGAGAGTTGTTGGATGCACAACAAATCAAACTTGACCTAAGGCGACTACTGAGTGAATGCCATTGGGGACTTATGTCAACTCAAAAGTAGTCAGGATTAATGTTTTCTTAAATTAATGTGATTTGATATGGTTTGTTTGGTTTAGTTTAATTTTGAATTGAGGGTCAATCAAATTGGATAAGTTTAATTTTGAATTGAGGGTCAATCAAATTTGATAAGTTTAATTTATGGACAATGTCGCTGTGTGATGGACCCATTGAGAATAGGCTATATCGGACTTGTCCAATCTTAGATTTACAAATCCAAAGGGATAGTCTACTGGCCATGGGGTAGAGCTAGCCAACCTATGGAGTTGCCTTTTAGTGTGCAATGGATGTGCTAGGAAGAAGCTGCAACATACTTACATCTTCTAAAGCAAGGAACAACCGCTAGGCTGACCTATTGGTAGCACAAAAAATCAAACCTGACTTAGGGGAGACTATTGAGTGAATATCGCTGGGGACTTATATTAACTCAAGAGTAGTCAAGTGATTTCTATAGGGAGTTTTGTTGACACTGCCCTAAAGATAGGATGCCTGATCGGGAAAAGGTATCACTATGGGTGTCTTCCTAATCCATAAATGAATATATATTTTATTTATATGTTTGCGTGGACCCTATTAATGTGCGAGGGACCTCACTAAGAAGGTTCTATGTCAGCCTTAACTTATCTCAAGTTTACTGGACTAAGGCAAAATTTGCACATCCACAAGATGGATTCTCCAACCACATGGGTGTTACTAGGGGCATTTTCCTGAGCCCTAGAAAAGAATGCCTATAAGTGTACGGTGGCCAACTACATAAGAAAGCATAGAAGACTTACATTTTCCATGAGTGGTGTATCCTAAGGCAAGAAATAACCAACCTAATGTGTATCCGTTAACATGAGTGCTGGATCTGTCAGCATAGTGAGAACCAACCAACCTAAGGTGCCCATCAGTGTGTAATAATCAATCTGGAAAGAAAGAGTGTATGTTTATAACTTTCAAAGAAGAAATGATCATCGGAATAGTCTGTCATCAATGGGATAAATGCTATTTGATCTAGAGTGACTACTAAGCAGGGAGCCCCGTGGAAGGGCATGACCCAAACTTGAATTAGTAATGAGGGAAGGAGCAGCAGGGACTTATCTAAACCTCAAATATACTCAACCCTCGTGCAAAGGCTAATCAAGAAGAAAGTGTAGACTCACATCCTCTTAAACTAAACCAACTTGAGGTAGCCTACCGACCATGTAAGGCTACCAAACTAACAAGGCTTTCAACGGTGAGCAATGGCCAAGTAAGGAAGGAAAGCATAATAAACTTACATCCTCCAAAGCAAGAAGACCACTAGGGTGACACACTAGTAGGGTAGCACATTAGCCAACCTAGAAGCTACTTTGAGTGAGATGGGGCATTATCTCAACTTCAGTAGCGAGACAAAAGATATGTTTTGTTTTATATGTTTGTGTAGTTTGTGTTTGTGTTATCTGATGAAGGATAGGACTTTCGGGTTCCTTACACCTACCCTAAACACATCATGGCAGATTCACAAACAAGAATACTTTCAACATGGAAGAGATTGAATTTGAAATGGAATTCTCATTGATGATAATTATTTTTAAACATAATTTATAATATTTCTTTATGTAGAGCCCATTGATTGGAAGGCTCTCCCTTATGATTAATAAGCGATAAGATCTATTTATTAGGCCTTCTCTATGGCAAAAGAGCCTTCCCAAGTGGGTTCAAACTTGTCTCCCATCTTATGACGGGAAATAATCGATCTTCTTAGAACTAAAATATGCTCCCATACATGAAAATCTCTAAAAAGGACCAATTTATTATGAGCTTGAATCATTTTAGCTTTGTACAACTCGAGGTTTTAGCATGCATGGCATCCTCAAACCTTCAAGCTTTTCTAACCGCAACTTGGAATTCTACTCTATTGTGATCTTGCTATCCATAGCTATCTTAGTGATGGGAATTGGACTTCTAATGGTAGAATGACTTAGGACCCATACACTAAGGAGAAAATATTAGGCTGAGTTGGAGTTCTATATGCGGTGCGGTAGGCCCACATGGCTTCAACTAACTGCACATGCCACTATCACTTATTGTTGAGTATCTTCTTAAGTATTTGGATGATAGTTTTGTTGAAGGCTTATGCTAAGCCGTTTGCCTTCGGGTATTTAATGGTAGAATATCTCTAATCTATATTGTGTCTCCAGGCAAAGTTATTGATCTCAGTGCTCTTGAATGCAATACTATTATCAGTTATAATTCATCGAGGCACTCTAAACTTATATATGATATGGTTCTAAAAACTAAAGCACATGTTGAGCTATGACCTCTTTTTAGAATCACCTTTACTTTATTTGGAAAAGTAGTTAGTAGTAGCTAAGTTTGACCCTTAGAGAAGAAGGATCAATCGGACCCACTATGTTGGTACTCCAACACTCGAATGGCCATGAGGCCGATGTAGAAGAATGTTGGGTGGTTGGTGTAGACCACACCATCTATTTGACATTGGTGGCATCACTATGTATCAATCTTTGATCTTTGATCGATGGCCGGTAGTATTTTATTTTCTTGATCTTGGTTTTCATCTTCAGACTAGATTGGTTGGCTCCACATAATCCTTAGTGTACCTCGGTCATGATCTTATGGGCTTCGTGCTTGTCTAAATAATGTAACCATATATGATTGAAAGATCGCTGGTACAAGAAACCATCCATAAGAGCATAGGAAAGTGCTCTCTACTTCATTTGATGGGCTTGGGACTTCTTTTGAGGTAGTTTTTCTTTATTTAGGTAATCCATGAATGGTTTTCTCCAATCTAACTCCTCCTTCTTGCCAATGGCAACCTCTCCTTCAAGAGAGTACTTTTTGATGAGTTTAAAATCAAAAGGGATAAGACTTGCCTATTTTGGACCTTTATTGATATGGACTCATCCTCGGACATGCCAACTCCGATAAACTTGGCACACTGACATTCTCTCCTCGAATCTTATAAATGGTAACCTTCAGGATTTTGGCCAAGAACTCCATGGTGTACTTATGATGATGATGGAGCTTGGGCTTTATAACTTTATAGGACCTAGTGATTTAGTTGATAACTAGCTAAGAATCCTCGAAGATGTTGATATTTTAGATGTTTAGAGTAATGGCTATGCCAGACTGGCGATCAGAGCCTCATATTTTGCTTCATTATTGGTACAATGATTGGACATATGATATGAGAATCTCATCACATCACAGTCCGGAGTTAAGAGAACTATTCCTACCCCCACCTTTCTTAGAATAGTAGATTATGGTTCTTCTCCTCTTTGAGAGGAAGACGCACCATCAAAGTACATCTCCTAGTAGTGAATTTTAGTATCCCCTAAGTTCATGATTTGTTCATCAGGGTGATCATCACTAAGCAGAGAGTTTGCAGTAAGTTGGTGTGCTGCTAAGAAATTCACTAGCACTTGTCCTTTCACCGCATGGAGGGTTAGGAAGGTAATTTCAAACTATGACAGGATCATGGATCGTTGTGCCAACCATCTGGATAATGTCGGCCGTGTCATGAGATACTGTAGTGGATTGATCCTAGAGATCAAGTTCACCTTATGAGAAAGCATGTAATGCTATAGCTTTTAGGATACAAAGATTAAAGCTAAGCAATGCTTCTCAATGGGTGGATAATTAGCCTCAGTAGGGATTAGACGATGGCTAAGGTAATATAGTGTGATTTCCTTCCCTTTGTCATTAGCTTGGGCCAACAAACTACCAAGGGAGTCATCTAACACAATAGTGTAAAGTATGAAACTTACGAGATAGAGCTGCTAGGCGATGGCATCATCAGGTAATGCTTGATGTCTTCGAAGGAAAGCTCACACTAGTCATCCCACTTGAACTGAACATCCTTTTTGATAAGTGCTGAGAATGGTGGACATCTTCTTGATAGGTTGGAAATAAAGCATCTTAGATATGCTAACCTTTGGAATGATTTGAGTTGAGTTAAACTTTTAGGGGGTGGCATTTCTAATATTACCTTGATCTTCTCTAGATCGATTTTAATTCTCTGGTGTCGGACAACAAACCTATGAAATTTCCATATAGCTACTTCGAATGCACACTTTAAGGGGTTCATTTTGAGCTTAAATTATCTTAATTAATCAAAAATGACTCTCAAGTCAAAGAGATGGTCTTCCTTTTCTCTACTTTTGACCATGAGATCATCTACATAGCACTCGAGTTGATGATGAATGAGTTCATTGAAGATTCAAGTCATAGTCCGCTGATATGTAGCACTGACATATTTAAGGCTAGAAGGCATGACCTTATAGTAATAAATTCTAATCTGGATTCTAAAAGCAATGTTTCTATCATCTTCAGGATCCATCTTTATTTAGTTATATCCAGATGAGTCATCCATGAAAGAGAAGACTACATAAGATGAGGAAATGTCCACCATTAGCTTCAGGATTGGTAGTAGAAATTCATCTTTTGGACATGCCTTATTTAAATCCCTAACATCAATGAATATAAGAATTTGGCCAATCTTTTTCTTCACTAGGATGATGATGCCAAGTAGTAGGGTATTTTTTCAGATGAAGTTAGCATTGATCAATTTCTTGACTTCATAAATGAACTATTATTTTATGTCTAATCACTTGCATCTAGGAGCTTGTGTGATTGGGTTAGTAGTAGGCTCTATTGCTAGTTTGTGGACCGCTATGTTAGAAGCCAATGCAGGCATCTCTTCATAACTCCATGCAAAGAAGTCCTTAAACTCATTCAATAGCCTAACTAAGTCATTCATTTCAATTTCATTTAATTAAGAACTAATGTATGTCCAAGCGTGGATCTTCTTGCCTTCTAAGTTGATTTCCTTGAGCTCATTTATGGTTGACTTGATCTCTTCTTCAAACTTTAGTGGTGCATCTTTGACCTCAAAATCATTTGGATCATCCGAAGTTTCTAAGCACAGCTCCTCATATGAGTTAATGTGATTTGAAAAGGACCTATTGAATTCCAAATGATCGGTGATGGCTATGCAATAATCGTCATCATTAATTGGACCCACTGTATTGAATCCTAGTCTTGGTCTTGACTGAGAGCTTTTGCATTTGTTCTTCCATATTATTCCGGAGTAGTCTGACTTATGCTTTGACAAAGTATGTTGGATTAACTCTTTCTTTGCTAAATTATGAAAACAAGGCAAGTACCAATCAAAAGGTAATTTAGTGAATCATCCTCAAGTTCTACATCAACTTCTTGACTTTAGGATGATGCTCCTCTAAGTCTTCACACCTATGGATGACTTAGGCTTTTGAGCTAGAAACCCAACTGATGCCTAACTATTTTACATATTGACTTGGATACCGATGCTTTGCTTTGGAGCCATCACTATCTAGCTCAAGTGTCACCTCCAAGGGAATCTACGAGAAGAGTTGTTGTGCTAACCATATAAGACTCATCCCATGAACTAGATTCTAAGTCTATATGGATAGTGTACTGTAGTAGACATATTTTCTATTAGGTGTCCAAAAAAGAAATTTTCCACCCCTGGGATTGCCTCTGAACTAGCCTCTTCCTCTTCCTAGTGGAGGTCAGGCCGTCTTACCCATATGTTTGAATGGAGTAACTAATTGTGGGTGAAATCTAATGTCAGGCTCTACTTCCTCCTCTAAATCTATTTTCGCTCTCTTTTATTTTTTTTTTCATTTTATCTTTTCTTTTCTTTTTCTTTTTTTCCTTTTTCTTTTTCTTTTATTATAAACTTTGACCAAGTTTACAAGAATAGACTTGTTGATTTTGATGAAGGTAGTAAGCCGCATCCTCATATATGCTGACCACGTGAACTATAAATGGCTAGAGATCTCCTTTGACATAGTAGACAATCCCATCTCTCACAAACTTCATACACTGATGTAGAGAAGATGGAACTATGTTGCTCTCATGTATCCATGGTCTCCCAAGCAAAGCATTGAAAGATGTATCTGAATCCATAATGTGAAACTTGGCTTCGGTCTTCCAATCACTTATATCCAAGGGCAACACTGTGGAGCCTGAGTCTTGTTGACAGATTCAATCTTCCCATCTTAGACTTGGGAGTCTTCTAGAAACTAAGACTTCCCTAGTCATAAGACACTTCTAACAAAACACTTAACCTAAGACTAAAGACTTAGAATGGTTAACCATAGGATTAGGTTATGCCTTAGGGATTAGGATAATCCACCTACCCTACAACCCAAATCCAATCCATGTTCACATTCTCAAATCAAACCTAAAGTTCAATTCAAACATCAAATTGAAATCCAAATCCAAACCCAAATTCCAAAACCAAATGATTGAAGCCCATAATCAAATCCAAATTTGAAACCTTTCTTAAGCCATATGACCTATCTCATGGACTTAGCCAAATCTTAATCCAAATAAATTCAAAATCAATTGATTTTCTCATAATCAATTTGTATCTTCAATCAACTTCTTAAATATAAATCAAATCTACATCCAAATGATCAAAAGTAAATCAAACTAAATAAAATTAAATCAAAACCCTTCCTAAGCCATATGTCCTATCCCATTAACTTAGCCAAATATTAATCCAAATCAAGTCAAACTTCATTGAGTTTCTCACAGATCAATCATCTTTTCAATCATCTTCATAAATTTAATTGAAATATATATTTAAATCATCAAAATTAATCATCAATCATCAAATCAATCGGGTAAGCTCGAATCAAGTGAGCAATGGCAAGCAGATTCCATTCTCTCTCACTCGCATGATGTTAAATCATGCACCATTCATTCCACATTATCAGAACAGACAGTCATGATTAGATTCACTAGATCGATCTGATTTAATCCTATTTAGCTATAGGATTAATCATATTCATCTGATTTTAGATTGGGTGTTAGACGAGAAAGCACATCCGTTGCCACCACTTAAACACTGAGTTGGATAAATTCTAAGTAGCCAATCCCACATGTGTGGAAAGCTTATGCATCAAACATGTGCCAACAGATTAAGCTTAATTAATCATTTTTAATGGCTAAAACTTCTAAAAATTAGAAAAAAACAAAGAGAAATATAAAAATGCAAATAAATACTCATTTTAAAGGTATTTCATAGAAGAATTAATTAAAAATGATCTTAACTAATTTTAAATAGTAATTAAAGTTTTATTACAAAATTAATTAGCTAAATTACTCCTTACTTACTTGAGCAATTAATCCAAAATTTTGTGGGTTAATTTAATGGGATGACCTCTACCTCCCATGATTTTCTTGGGATTTAATGTTAACTAAATTATAAAATTTAACTAATTAAACCTTAACTACTCTTTTAAGTTAATTAATTAGTAATTAATCCCATGAATAGTAATAAATTATTTAATTAAGTTTATTAATAATTTCTCAATAGTAAGTGAACTAAGGAATAAGGTTGGGACCCCTTTCCCTAAAATCATTTCACCTTTTTTAAATAAAATTAATTAAGATTTAACTAATTAGTTAAATCACTTAATCAAATTGAAATCATAATCACATCATACCTTAATTAATTAAATCATGGGGTAGATCTTTAGGTGTTTAATAACAAAAGAGTTTAATGAAATTATGGCTAGTCTACATGTGTGGAAAACCATCAGAGTAATTAATTAAGTCCCTTAATCTAATTAACTATTAATCATGAGCCAATTACATTAGGCCCTTTTATTTTCTAAGATCATTGCAAGTTTATTTTCCATGCATATCATGTTGGTTCATAATTAGTTTGTTAATTACTTTATGGTGACATAAGTAAGGGTACTTAATTCATCTAATTAAGGGTTCAACCTACTTAACCCATAAAATCAACTTAATTACATTTCCTTAAATTAAATCAAATCAGTAATGTGGGAATGTGTTTAAAACAACAAGTGATGATTTCTCCTCTCTTTAAATCAAATCAAATTCAAAACTTAATTAATAAAGAAGCTTTGTTTTAAATAATCTTATTTGTTTTGATTGTCCTTAAAAACTAGTTTGGTTGATTGAGTCTCATGCTTATATTTGATTGTCCTCTTTCCAATCATGTTAAATTTGGTATGTCATTTGAATTCATGCATCCATCTTTTCATAATCAAGTAAAATAAAATGGATTTCCTTTATGTAAGCTTGCATGTGTTGATTTAATTTAATATATGCATGGCTATTATCACTATTAAATCCAAATGTTTTTTTAACACTTATAAATGAATAATAATATGTGTTATGATGCTAGTTATAAATACATAAGAAATGCATGTGCTTATAGCTTAAGTGTATGAATGTAGAGTTCTCTTTCCTCTATTCAAGTGTTGATTTATATAAGATTGAATGGTAATGGGTATATAGTCTGGTCATCCCGCGGACACGAGGCTTTAGCTAGCCCCAAGGAGGTCATTTGATTACTTCACTTCACTGGTTTAACAATGGCATCCATTTGATTTCATTCTTATGTATTTCAACATCGAATTTGATAGAGCTTTAATTCATATATATAAATAGTTCAGTCAAAAAAATATATATATAATCTTTACATTATTTAGTTTCCCTCATTTATGTATACATCCATGTGTATCCAAGAAAAGCAAGTATATAGTCTGGAGATCCCGGGAATACGAGGCTTTAGTTAGGCCCAAGGAGGTCATTTGATTACCTCACTCCCTAGTTTGACAATAAGACATACTTGCCTATGTCTTTGTACATGTATATGTATATGTGATTAGTGAATGAAAATCTCATTTTACATTAAAATTGCATTCATTCATAATTTACTAAGTGGTTGAATTAATTAGCCATATGATTTGGCTTACTTCCTATGTTCATGTATACGAATTTACATATGTTTGAATGCAAATGGGTATATAGTTTGGACATCTTGGGAATATGAGGCTTTAGCTAGCTCCAAGGAGGTCATTTAATTACCTTACTTCTCTGTTTAACAATGGCACATGCCTATTTAATATCATTCTTATGTCCTTTTGTATAAGAATTTGGATAAAGTTTTAAATTAATATGTTTAAATAATTCAATCAAATAAAATATAAATTATAAACATACACATGCATTCATCATTTAGGTGAGCTAAAATATGTTGCATGTATAACTACACTTAAGATTAAATCATATGCATATTATATGTGATGGAAAGGAATGATTTAATATATATCTTGTGGTAGTAATTTAATTAAATTAATCTTAAGATGCCTTTAATTTTGAATATGATTATTTAAAGTGAATCTAAACTTAGGATTAATTAAATCATTTAATAAGCCATTCACTAAAGATAACTAAATCAAATTAATATACTTTAGAAAGTGACTTAAGGTAGAGATGAAAGATGGAAATCTTCTTTTCCTCTCTTTATAACACTTAGTTCCTAAGTGTAATCAAATGAAACAAAAGAAAATACAAATTAAAATTCTCAAATCAATTAAAATACTTCAAGTGAAATCAACCTTTCATGCTAAATTGAATCCTTCTACACATAGAAATACATCACTAATGCCTAACAAGACTTACCACACAAGCCTTAATACACATTAGAATTAAGTCCCCACTTATAGCTCTAAGTTAGGATGGTGTATGATGTGATGTATATTTTGTTTTATGATGTATTATTTTAGATTAGATGTTAGAGTGTATGCTTCATAGACTAGATGATGGGCTAATCTTGGCCTAATCATATTTTCTATAGGGGATCATGCTTAAGAGATGTTAAAAAATAAATGTAAATGCTCTTTTTGCAGGTTGCTTAAATCCTTAAGCATAATGCATGTTAGGACTGGTGGGCTTAGTTACCTATGTGTAGAGTGCTAAGTCTAAATTATAAATACAACTACTTCAGATTATATGTATATTTAACTAACCTCTATTTTGTAGGTGTAGTTAGATTTACTTTTCCCATAAAATATAATTTTGCAATAGGAATTAGGATTAGTGCTATGGGGGATTAGGATGAGCGGTGGTTAGAAGACTTTGTCGGGTGCCTGATGCCTTTGAAGCAAGCACCATCCAAATCAAAGAAGGAACCAAATCAAAATGGAGATATGAAGAAAGAAGACCCCATAGCTTTTTAATACAATTATAATTATTCTTTCATATTCCGTTGTATAAGGGTAGCTACCTAGCTTTTCTCTCGTTGTACTATCTGACGACCGCCTTTTATTCTTTATGATAGTTTATATAATTATTTGATGTTATATTTAAATTGTGCATTAGGTTGGAATGCTTCATAATTTTGATATGCTTGATGCTTTAATGTGTATTTGGATATGATTAGTCTCTTAAGATAAAAATAACTTTTCTACCCAACTAATCACTCATAACTAAATTTTAAACAACTCATAACTTCATCATAAAGCCTAAACATAAATAAGATAATTAAAAGATTTAGCAACCCTTAGCTATGGTTATATGTATCACATCATGCATGCATATTCTTTCTCTCTAGAACATGAAGGATCTCCATCCTTGCACGATAAATGAATGTTTAACCTATGAGGGCATCTCTTGTGGTGGAGAACACCTTCTTCTAGATTTGACCCATAACCTATTTCATCATGCATTTAGGCATAAGAAATCCTAAAGCCTCAAAAATGATGTCTTTAAAATGAAATAAAATTTGAAAAGATTTTGCATTTATAGATTAAGTCATATGCTCATACCACTCCTGCTCTAGTATATTAGGGAGTGTGTTTAGGACTTTAGTCTCTTTCTAATTAAATAACTTTCTAGCTATCTTGCAAATCATAAAACCAGACTACATGGTTTTTAAATCGTAAAAGGAGTTAGCTGGCTACCACTCCAGGTGGTTATAAGTCTAGAAGTCAGGCAACTTATAAAATAAAATAAACTAAAATAAATAAAAAAATAAACTAAAATAAATAAAAAATAAATTAAATAAACCTAAACCTAATAGTTTACTTAATTTAAGAAAATAAAATAAATAAAAATACTAAAATAAATATAAAATAAACTAAATAAACCTAAACCTACTAGTTTACTTAATTTAAAAAAAAAAAAAAAATAAAAAAATAAAAAAAAACACTAACCTAGCTAAAACTAACCCTAAACCTTAATCCCTAAACCTAAACCCTAAACCTACAACTCTAAACCCTAAATAACTCTAAACCCTAAACTTAAACCTAAAACCCTAAACCCTAAACCCCTGCCTAAACCCTAAACCCTAAACCCTAAACACAAACCCTAAAACCTACAAGCCTAAACCCTAAACCCTAAAGCCTAAACCCTAAACCCTAAACCCTAAAAACCTAAAAACATAAACTTAAACTAAATAAAGCCTAAAAATAAAATAAATAAAAAAACCTAAACCTAAATAAAATGAAAAAAAATAAAATAAGATAAAAAACATAAATAAACTTAAACCCAAACCTAAAAATAAAATAAAATAAAAAATAAAAACTAAACTAAAATAAAATAAATAAAAACATAAACTAAATTAAAAAATAAAATAAACCTAAAAAACCCAAATAAAATAAAAACTAAACATAAAATAAAATAAAAACCTAAACCTAAAAATAAAACCTAAAAATAAACAAAAAATAAATCATAAACCCTAAACTAAAAAAAAAAGCATAAACTTTAAATAAATGAAATAAAATAAACTTAAACCTAAACTAGAAATAAACCAAAATAAAATATATAAAACCTAAACCTAAACCTAAAATAAACTAGAGCTAAACTTGAAACTAAATAAAATAAAATAAACTAAAAATAAACCCGAACCTAAACTAAAAAAAAAACCTAAAATAAACATAAAATAAAACCTAAAACCTAAAAAAACCTAATCCTAAACCTAAAATAAAAATAAAACCTAAACCTAAAAAATAAAATAAAATAAAATAAAACTAAACTAAAACTAAACCTAAACCTAAACCTAAACTTAAAAAATAAACTAAAATAAAAAACCTAAACTAAAATAAGTAAACCTAAAATAAATAAACTAAACTAAATAAAAATATAAAATAAACCTAAATAAAAATAAAATTAAAATAAACTAAAGTAAATAAAAAATAAACTAAATAAACCTAAACATACAAGTTTACTTAATTTTAAAAAAAATCCTAAACTATAAACCCTCCCCAAATCAGCCCTAAACCCTAAACCACAAACCCTAAACTAACCAAAACCCTCCCCTATTCCCCTAAACCATAAACCCTAAACCCTCAACCTAAAACCAAACCCTAAACCTAAAACCATAAACCCTAAACCCTAAGAATTGACTTGCTTAATAAATATTTTGCGGATCCAATAATTCAATTAAAAGAATGCATTGGACTTCCTGGCATAAATGTTGTGGTCCCATGGGTGAAGATGGTCTCAGTTGCAAACCAATTCATGAAGCTATTACTGCCTTCTCTCATAAGCTCTTGTGGAATTTTAGAAAGAATTATAGCCTTTGGGATAATCTTATGATAAAAAATTATTTCTAAGGTAAACACCCTCTTATTTGTGCTTATAAAGTTGGTGACTCTCTGGTTTGGAAAAGTCTTTACTCCATTAAATGGGTTGCTGAACCTTAAATATCTTGGGGTATTCATTTGGGTTCTTCTTTCATTTGGCAAGATAATTGGATTGGCAATGGCTATATTGACTCCCTTTATATCTACCCACCCAATATCAAAGTTAACTCTTTTGCATAATAACACTTGGAACTAAAAAACAAACTTGAGAATTATATCCCTATTTCTCATTTAAATAACTTTAGAAATATCCTTATTTTCTCTAACAAACCTAACCAAATTCTCTTAAGCTTTCTTAAAATGATGATTTTGTTTATAAATAGGTTTGGAATTTTATTAGAGATAAGAAAAACTCCTTTAATGATTTCATTTAACTTTGGAACAATATCATTCCAATTTCTTATTTGGTTATAACTTGGAGTATTTTGAATAACTTTATTCTTATGAACTCTTTGTTATAGAATAAAGGGTTTTATTTTCCTTCAAAGTGCTTTTGTTGATTCCATATTTAAAATGTTAATCATGTTTTTGTCAATGGTGCTATTGCTTTTAAATTATGGTTATGGTATGATGATTTATTTAATACCAACTTCTTTCATGGCTATCTTTCCATATATCAACTTCTTGAAGTTTGTTACCAAAAAACTATGAAAGGTCATATCAAAGTTCTAGTTCCTATTACCCTTATCTAGTTCATCTGGATGTATAGAAATGATGCTAAATATCATGGTATTCCTATGAGCCATAAAAGGATCTTGGCTAGAACCAAAGAAAAAATTCATGCTTTGCTTAATTCTTTTCTTATTAATAACATTCATTTTAAAAGCTATAAATTTATGGATAAAAAATTGGGTATCATTCTTCCTAATGTTGACTCTTATAAAAGAGTTAGGATTATCCATTGGATCAAACCCAAAGAAAATTTGATTAAAGTGAATAATGATGATTCTGCTTCCAATAAATATGGTTGTGGTAGTCTTAGGTATTCTAAAGGTACTATCATTTATGCTTTTGCCTATCCTCCCAAAGCCCATTCCATTATTTATGTTGAGCTTATGGATGTCAATAAAGCTATTAAAATTTGTTTGTATAAAGGTTTCCTCAACATCTAGATTGAAGTTGATGCACTTGCTTCTGACATGCTAATAGAATAGGAAATGCTGATTTATTTTATCTTCTCAATCATACTAAAATCTTCTTGCTCAAGTTCATTATAAAATTTCCCATATCCTTCATAAGGTAATGCTATATTTCTTGGCTACTTTAGGTGCCAACTTAACTGATTTCACTTTATTTGACAATCAAAATTTGCCTAAACTTTTAAGGGGTTTGGTCAATCTGGATAACACTGGATTACTTTATCTCAGATTTTAATTTTATTGGCTTGGTTTTTTCTGTTGGTTTTTGATGAGCCATTGGTTTTGGTTCCCCTTTGTTAAACCCTCTTTAAGATGTGGTCATTTGCTTATGTTAACTCTTTGGGTTATGCTAGGTTTTTTTATGAGCTCTTGCTTTTGTGTTGGCTTGGTGGTTGCTACCTTGTTGTTCCTGTTTTTTCTGCCTAGGTCATTTTTGGTTTTTTTGGCTTGGTGAGTGTTATTTGCCTAGCTAGGTGATTATTATTGCTTAGTTGTTTTTTGTGACCTTCATTTGGGTGGTGGCTTTGCCTGCTATTTTCTATATGGGGTTTTCCATATATGTGGGCTAGTTTCTTTCTTAACTGAGTTGGATTTTCTACCACTGGTGGTTATGGTGGGTTTTATCCCTAGGTGGGATGGTTGTTGGTTAGTTGGTTGGTTGGTCAGTGTTGGCTAGTTTATCCTTCTATTGGTGGCGATGAGGGGTGTTGGTGGTCTAATTTTGGATTAGATTTGGCAAGGTGGAAGTTATTTGTTGACTGTTATTTATTCTTTTTTATGGATTGGGTTTTGGTGGTCGATTTTGCTGGTTTGGGTTTTTTCTTTTGGTTGTGGTTTCAGCCTCTTCTTGTAATGGTCTTCCTCTCTTGGCTATATGCTTTATTTTGTTGTTATTTTGGGTTGGATGATGGCTTAGTGGTTGTATTTTGCTTAGGATCCGGTGACTTGGTTTAGTGTATTGGTGCCTAACTTGTGGGTTATGATTATTGCACTCATTGATATTTTTCTTCCTTTTGCGGTTGGCTTTGGTGGTGTTCGTTGTATTGTGATCCTCGATGGATGGCTTTTAGTTTGTCTTATTGGTCTTTCCTCCATTTTGTTTTGGCTGGCTATTCTCCTCACCTAGATAAGAATTTTTATTGCTTTGGTTAGGTTTGGTAGATGTTGCTATTTGCTTCCACCCTTTTCCTGGTTGTCTTGGGTGGTTTTGGCATGATGGATGTTTTTGGTCATTTCGTTTGGATTTTCTACTATGTGGTTTGGTGCTATGTTATGGGGGTTATGTTTGGCTATTTGGTTGGTTAGACTATTTTGGCCTTTCTTTCTTTCCTCCTATTGGTGTCATGTTGGTTTCCCGCTTTGGTTCTCTTCGCATGCTTCCCTTTTTGTCGGGTGATAGCCTTCTTTTCCTATTTGCTTGTGGAAGACATGAACTCTTATGTTTTTTTTCTTTTGGCTCTTGTTTTTTCTAGTTTATGTTGTTAAGGTCATGATGCTTGCTCCCTTTGATGTTGTTATTCCTATTTAGTGGTGGCTTTGGTGGTGTTCACGATTCGTCGTCCCAAATGGTTGGTTGATTTTGCCTTATCTTTATTTGTTTTGGTAGCTTTGTGGTTGGTTATGTCACTTGCTTGAGAAGTTTGTAGTCTAGATGACTTGGGATGATGTGCTACAAGAGGTATGCTAGCAATGATGGCCTTAATGTTTCCCTCTCTAAATCACTAAATAAAAAATAAAATAAAATAATATAAAATAAAAACCTAAACTAAAACCTAAACCTATACCTAAACCTATACCTAAACTTTAAGAAACAAATTAAAAAAAAATAAAAACTAAACTAAAATAAAGTAAATAAAAACTTAAACTAAACTAAAAAAATAAAAAACCTAAATAAAATAAATACTAAACCTAAAATAAAAATAAAATAAACCTCAAATAAAATAAACTATAAATTAAAGAAAAACCTAAACCTAAAAAAATAAACCTCAAAATAAATAAAAAAAATAAAACCTAAACCCTAAACTAAAAAAAAAAAACCTAAACCTAAAATAAGAAAAATAAACCTAAACCAAAACTAAAATAAACTAAACTAAAATAAATAAAACGTAAACCTAAACCTAAACCTAAACCATAAATAAAATAAAATAACTAAAAATAAACCTAAACCTAAACTAAAAAATAAAACCTAAAAATAAACCTAAAATAAAAACCTAAACCTAAAAAAATAAAATAAAAACTAAACTAAACCTAAAATAAAAAAAAAATTAAACCTAAACCTATAAAATAAAATAAAAATAAAACTAAAAAAAAAATAAACCTAAACCTAAACTAACCTAAAAATAAAAGAAAAGAGAAAACCTAAACCAAAATAAATAAATTAAATAAAAAGATAAATAAAACTAAACCTAAATAAAAACAAAAAATAAAATAAACAAAAATAAATAAAAATAAACTAAATAAACTAAATAAACCTAAACCTACTAGTTTACTTAATTTAAAAAAAGATAAAAACATTAAAAATATTTTTTTAAAAAAAACCCTAACTCTAAATGCTGAAACCTAAACCAACACCCTAAACACTAAACTCTAAACATATCCTAAACCCTAAACCCTAAACCCTAAACCCTAAAACCCAAACCGTAATCCAAATCTAAAAAACCCTAAAACCTAAACCAAACCTAAACTAAATAAAACCTGAAAATGAAATAAATAAAGAAACTTAAACCTAAATAAAATAGTAAAATAAAATAAAATAAGAACAAAAACTAAAACCTAAACTTAAATCTAAACCTAAACTAAAACCTAAACCTCAACCTAAAAATAAAATAAAATCAAAAAATAAATATATAAAATACAATAAATAAAAACCTAAACTAAACTAAAAAAATAACATAAACCTAAGAATAAAAAACCAAAATAAAATAAAATCTAAACGTTAAATAAAAAAAATTAACCTAAAATAAAATAAAATATAAAGTAATTAAAAACCTAAACCTAAAAAATAAACCTAAAAATAAATAAAAATAAAACCTAAACCCTAAACTAAAAAAAAAACTTAAACCTAGATAAAAATAAAATAAATGTAAACCTAAACTAAAATAAACTAAACAAAAATAAATAAAACCTAAACCTAAAACCTAAACCCTAAACTAAATAAAATAAAATAAACTTAAAATAAACATAAACATAAACTAAAAAATAAAACCTAAAAATAAACCTAAAATAAAAAAACTAAAACCTAAACCTAAAAAAATAAAAAAAAACCTAAACCTAAACATAAAAATTAAAAATAAAACCTAAACATAAAAAATAAAATAAAACTAAACTAAGAAATAAACATAAACCTAAACCTAAACCTATAAAATAAACTAAAATAAAAAAATGAAAATAAAAAACCCAAAATAAATAAACTAAACTAAATAAAAATAAAAAATAAACTAAAATAAAAATATAAAACAAAAATTAACTAAAATAAATAAATAAAATAAATAAACCTAAACCTACCAGTTTACTTAATTTTTAAAAAAAAAACCCTAAACCCTAATCCCTAAAACTAACCCAAAATCTTAAACACTAAACATACAACCCTAAGCCTACAATCCTAAATCCTAAACCCTAAAAAACCCAAAACCCAAAACCCTAAACTAGCCCTAAACCCTAAACCCTAAACCCTAACCCTAACCTTAAACCCTAAACCCTAAACTAACCTAAACACTAAACCCTAAACCCTAAAAAACCTTAAACCCTAAAGTTAAAACCCTAAACCATAAACTAACCTTAAATCCTAAGGAAACCCTAAAATGTAAACCCTAAACCATCAAAACTCTAAACCCTAAAACCTAAGCACTAAACCCTAAACCTTAAACCCTAAAACCTAACCCTAAACCCTAAACCCTAAACTTAAACCCTAAACCCTAAAGGTATAAACCCTAAAACCCTAAACATTAAACACTAAAGCTGAAAGCCTAAACCCTAATCCTAAATCCCAAACCCTAAACCTACACCAAAAGTAACTAAATAAATTAAGAAATAAACCTAAACCCTAAAACCTAATAAACATAAACCCTAAGAATGGTAAACATAAGACAGAACATCACCGCCAATGCTCAATCTAGATCTGGTGGAGGAAAGGCAGGTGATGGTTTTGTAGTGGTATGGAGGATCCGGAGGATGGATATGGACATGGTGGTCAGAGTAGTGGTGGTTATCGAGGTGGGAGGAGTGATGGTGGTTGCAGTTGTGGTGGTGGTGGTGGGAGAGATCTAGGATATGTTGGTGGATCCCGCTACTCGAGAGGCTGGAGTGGTTCTGATGGCAACTAGAGAAACTGAAGAACAACCGATCTAATCTGCTACTTATGGAACTGTGCCTTTACAATAAAGACAATTCTAGTTATCTATTGCTTTTGATTTGCTCTAAGTGACCTCATTTTTTATCTCTAT
Organism: Cymbidium sinense; assembly: GCA_021442155.1. Lineage (NCBI taxonomy): Eukaryota > Viridiplantae > Streptophyta > Magnoliopsida > Asparagales > Orchidaceae > Cymbidium > Cymbidium sinense. Next base: position 51,738 of record JAKCPB010001325.1, read on the forward strand.
CATTGCTCGTGTCATAGAAAACTTGGTGTGTTCATAGGTTAATGAAATCAAAAAGAAGAAATGTTGAATCTATTCTCATTTAAAACCAAAAACCTAAACCACCACAACCCAACCCTAAAAAAACTTAAACCTTAAACCCCAAATCCTAAAAACCCAAAACCCAAAACCCTAAACTCTAAACTATAAACCTTAAACTCTAAGCCCTAAAACCCTAAACCGTAAACCCTAAATTTAAAACCCCAAACCTTAAACCCTAACCCTAAACCCTAAAAATCTAAAAAACTAAACCTAAACTAAATAAAACCTAATAATAAAATAAATAAATAAAACCTAAACCTAAATGAAATAAATAAAATAAAATAAAATAAAAAACTAAATAAAAAATTAAAAATTAAAAACTAAACTAAATAAAAATAAAAAATAAAATAAACTAAATAAACCTAAACCTATCTTTACTAATTTTATTTTAAAAAAAAAACCTAAACTAAACCTAAATAAAATAAATAAACTAAATAAAACCTAAACCCTAAACCTAAATCCTAAACCTTAAACCTAAAACCAAATAAAAAATTTAATTTTAAAAAAAACTCTAAACCCTAAACCCTAAACCTAAAATTAACCCTAAACCCTAAACCCTAAACCTAAATCCTAACCTAAACCTAAACTAAAAAAACCTAAACTTAACCTAACCCTAAACAAAACCTAAACCTAAACCTAAACAAAACCTAAAACCCTAAACCCTAAACTAAAACCTAAACCCTAAAATAAAACACAAACCCTAAACTAACCCTAAACCTCTAAACTAAACCTAAACCTAAACCCTAATCCCTAAACCCTAAAACCTCCTAAAGCTAAACACTAAATACTAAACCCTAAACCAAAACACTAAACCTTAATACCCTAAACCCTAAACCCTAAATCCTAAACCTTAAACCCTAAACCAAAAACCCTAATCTAAAAACTTAAACCTAAACTAAATAAAACATAAAATAAAATAAATAAAAAAACCTAAACCTAAATGAAATAAAATAATAAAATAAAATTAAAACCTAATCTAAAACCTAAACCTAAACCTAAAAATAAAATACATAAAATAATAAAATAAACTAAAAATAAATAAAACCTAAACTAAACTAAAAAATAAAATAAACCTAAGTATAAAAAATCTAAATAAAATAAAAACTAAACATAAAATAAAAATAAAATAAACCTAAAATAAAATAAAATAAAATTAAATAAAACTTAAACCTAAAATAAACCTAAAATAATAAAAATTTAAAACCTAAACCTAAACTAAAAAATAAACCTAAAATAAAATAAAATAAATAAAGTAAAATAAACCTAAACCTAAAATAAAATAAACTAAACTAAAATAAATAAACTAAACCTAATCCTAAAAAACTAAATTAAATAAAATAAAATAAATAAAATAAACCTAAACCTAAACAAAAAAAATAAAATGTAAAAAATAAACTTAAAATAAAACCTAAAACTTAAACCAAATAAAATAAAATAAAACCTAGACCTAAAAAATAAAAACTAAAACCTAAACCTAAAAAATAAAAAAATAAAACTCAACTAAAACATAAACCTAAACCTAAAAAGTAAACTAAAATAAAAAATCCAAACTAAAATGAATAAACATAAAATAAAAAATAAACTAAATAAATAAAGAATAAAATAAACTAAATAAATAAAAAATAAATTAAATAAACTAAATAAAGCTAAACCTACCGGTTTACTTAAATTAAAAAAAATTATAAACCCTAAATCCTAAACCTTAAACCCTAAACCCTAAATCTTAAACCTTAAACCCTAAACCCTAAACCCTCAAAACCCTAAACCCTAAAACTTAAACACTAAACCCTAAACCCTAACCCTAAAACCTAAACCCTAAAACCCTAAACCCTAAAACCCTAAACCCAAAAATCCTAAAAACCTAAACCAAAACTAAATAAAACCTAATAATAAAATAAATAAATAAACCTAAACCTAAATAAAATAAAATAATAAAATAAAACCTAAACCTAAACCTAAAAGTAAAATAAAATAAAAAGTAAAAATAAACTAAATAAAATAAAATAAACCTAAACTAAACTAAAAGATAAAATAAACCTAAGAATAAAAAACCTAAATGAAATAAAACTAACCATAAAATAATAATAAAATAAACCTAAAATAAAACTAAATAAAACCTAAACCTAAAAAAATAATCCTAAAATAAATAATAAATAAAACCTAAACTAAAACTAAAAAACCTAAACCTAAAATAAAATAAAATAAAATAAAAAAAAAGCCTAAACCTAAACTAAAATAAACTAAACTAAAAAATAAAACCTAAACCTAAACCTAAAATAAACTAAATAAAAATATAAATCTAAACCTAAACTAAAAAAAATAAACCTAAAAATAAACCTAAAATAAAAACATAGAACCTAAACCTAAAAAAATAAAAGAAAAAGCTAAACCTAAACCTAAAAAAAAAAGAAAACCTAAACCTAAACAATAAAATAAAAATAAAACTTAAGTAAAAAATTAAACTAAAATAAAAAACCTAAACTAAAATAAATAAAGCTAAAATAAATAAACTAAACTAAATAAAAATAAAATATAAACCTAAATAAAATTAAAACATAAAATAAACTCAAATAAAAAAATAAACAAACCTAAACTAAATGGTTTACTTAAAAAAAACACTCTAAATCCTAAACCCCAAATCCTAAACCTAAACCCTAAACCATAAACTAACCTAAAACCTACAATCTTAAACCCTAACCTTAACCCTAAAACTTAAACCCAAAACCTAAACCCTAAACTAATCCTACACTAAACCCTAAACCCTAAACCCTAAACCCTAAACCCAATAAACCCTAAACCCCTAAAACCTAAAACCTAACCCAACCTTAAAACCTAAATCTCAAACCCTAATCTCTAAACCCTAAACCCTAAAACTTAAAAACCTAAACCAATACTAAAAAAACCAAAAAATAAAATAAATAAATAAACTTAAACCTAAATAGAATAAAATAAGAAAATGAAATAATAACCTAAATTGAAACCTAAATATAAAATAAAATAAAATAAATTAATAAAAATAAACTAAAATAAAATTAATAAAAACTTAAACTTAACTAAAAAATAAAATAAATTTGAGAATAAAAATATAAATAAAATAAAAACTTTACATAAAATAAAAATAAAATAAACCTAAATAAGATAAAATAAGAACTAAATAAGGAGATAAACTTGAAAAATAAACCTTAAAATAAAAAAATAAAAAAAATAAAAAATAAAACCTAAACTTTAAACTAAAAAACCTAAACTTAAAAAACCAAAATAAATAAAATATAATATAACTAAACCTAAACTAGAATAAATTAAACTAAAATAAATAAAACTAAACCTAATCATAAAATAAACAATATCTAAACCTAAATAAACCTAACCCTAAACTAAAAAATAAAACCAAAAAATAATTCTAAAATAAAACCAATAACCTAAACCTAAATAAATAAAATAAAAACCTAAATGGAACTTAAAAATAAAAAAAAATAAAACCTAAACCTAAAAAATAAAATAAAAATAAAACTATACTAAAAATAAACCTAAACCTAAACCTAAACCTAAAAAATAGACTAAAAAAAAAAACCTAAACTAAAATAAATAAACTTAAAATAAATAAACTAAACTAAATAAAAAAAATAATATCATAAACCTAAAATAAAAAATAAAATAAACTAAAATAAATAAAATAAACTAAATAAACTAAACCTAAACCAAAAGTTTTACTTAATTTAAAAAAAAACCATAAACCTAAATATTAAACCCTAAACCTAAACTAAACCCTAAACACTAAACCCTAAACCCTAAACCCTAAACCCTAAATAAACCCTAAACCCTAACCCTAGACCCTAAACCCTAAACCCTAACCTTAAACCCTAAACCTTAAAACCTAATAAACCTAAACCTACACCTAAACCCTAAGAATGGGTAGAACCTTGATGGCAAGAACATTCACAACCGTGCTCGGCCTAGATCTGTGGAGGGAAAGTGAGCGATAATTATCGCAGGTGGGGGGATCTGAGCTGGTGGGTATGGAGGTGGTGGTAAGAGCAGGTGGTTATGGAGGTGGGAGGAGTGGGAGGTTACCGTGGTGGTGAGGAGAGAACGGGATATGATGGTGGATCTCGCTACTCGAGAGGCGGCAGTGGTTCTGATGGGAACTAGAGAAATTGAAGAATTGTGTCTTTACAGTAAAGATGGTTCTAGTTATCTAGGGTTTTTGATTTTCTCTATGTGTGCTCATTTTTATCTATGTCGTTGCTTGTGTCTAAGAAAACTTGGTGTGTTACTTAGTTGATGAAATCAAAAAGAAGAAATGTTGAATCTAAATTTTTCTCTATTAAAAAAACCAAAACCCTAAAACCTAAACTAAAACCTAAACTAAAACCTAAAACCCTAAACCCTAAACCATAAACCCTAAACCTAAACCCTTCTAAACCAATCTAAAACTCTAAACCCCAAACTAAACCTAAAACCCTAAACCCTAAACCCAAACCCTAAACTCTAAACCTAAACCTAAACCCTAAACCCTAAACCCTAAACCCTAAACCCTAAACCCTAAAAAGTTAAAAAGTTAAACCTAAACTAAATAAAACCTAAAAATAAAATAAATATAAAAACCCTAAACCAAAATAAAATAAAATAAAAATATAAATTAAAACCTAAACCTAAACTTAAACCTGAACTTAAAACTAAAAAGAAAAAAAATTAAAACTATATTAAAATATCATAAATAAAAATCTAAACTAAATTTAAAAAATAAAAAACTTAAATAAAATAAAAACTAGACCTAAAATAAAAAATAAAATAATCCTAAAATAAAATAAAATAATAACTAAATAAAAACATAAACCTAAACAATAAACTTAAAAAATAAACTTAAATAAAAAATCTAACCTAAACCCTAAACAAAAAACATGAACCTTAAATAAAATAAAATAAACCTAAACCTAAACTAAAATAAACTAAATAAAAAAATGAAAAATAGACCAAAATAAAATAAATAAAAACCTAAACTAAACTAAAAAACTAAAATAAAACAAAAAATAAAAAAACATAACTAAAATAGAAACTAAACCTAAAATAAAAATAAAATAAACCTAAAAAAAAAAAAAAACCAAAACCTAAATCTAAAAATAAAAATAAAACCTAAACCTAAAAACTAAAATAAAAATAAAACTAAATTAAAAAATAAACCTAAACCTAAATAATAAAATAAAATACCTAAACTAAAATAAATAAACTAAACTAAATAAAAATAAAAATAAACCTATATCAAAATAAAAAGTGAAATAAACTAAAATAAATAAATAAACATAAACCATTAGTTTAGTTAGTTAAAAAATAGATTAACCCTAAATAAAATAAACTTAAATAAATAAAAAATAAAAAAAATCCATAACCCTAAATCCTATTCCCTAAAACTAACCTTAAAATTGAAACTATAAACCCTAAACCCTAAAACCCTAAACCTAAACCTAAACCCTAAACCGTAAACCCTAAGCCCTAAAACCATAAACCTTAAACCCTAAACCCTAAACCTTAAAAACTTAAACCCTAAACCCTAAACCTTAAAAACTAAACCCTAAACTCTAAACCCTAAACTAACCCTAAATCCTAAACCCAAACCCCTCTCCCCTCCTCAAGCGTTCTCTCATTCTTTGATGATTTTGAATCCTTCTAGTTACTAGGGATTTTGTGGCTTTGGCCTTGGTTTTGATCGAATTGAAAGGCTTGAATGGCATCTGGCCATTTATGTGATGCTTCATCAACCATGGCTATGAGTTCTATTGCTTGGCTCCACCTCAAATTATGGATGCTTCGCAAGACACTTTGGGGCTTGGTGCCTTAATGCTTCATATACTAAATCATTTAAGTAAAACTTCTCCCTCTATTGATTAATCTCATTTTGATCTTTAGAGGTTTACCTAATGTCCTCGATGTGATATTGAAAAGTTGGCAAAACCATGGCTGGGTGAGTATTATTGCTTGGGCTCCACCTCAAATTATGGATGCTTTGGCTAGGGCATCCAACACTTTGGGGCTTGGTGGCCCTAATGCTGCTTCTTATACTAATTCTTTTAAGGAAGTGCTCTCTGGTAAGACTTCTCCCTCTATTGATTTGGTTAATCTTATTATGATGTCTTTTAGAGGTTTGTCCGTAATGTGCTCTGATGTGGATGTTGAAAAGTTGGCAAAACCATTTGAATTTTCTCTTATCGATAAATTTTCTTTGTGTCATCCGAATTTGGATAAGATCTGATCTTTTTTCCATAATATCAAGCTTATGGTTCTTTCTTGATTCTTATTGAACCTCAAAGATATCTGATTGAACTTTCTAATGATCTAATTATTCACATATTTTTCATGTCATTCTTATTTCATCTTTAATTATCAAATGCATTTGTTAAAGTTGTCACCCTTTTGACATTATGGGGAATCTCCTAATGTCCCTATGTATTATCTCTTTAATATGCATTCATTTTGTTCCCCATCATGTTCTTTTATCAGGCTTTATTTGGTTTGCAACTCAATTGACCACCAGATTTCACCCTTCTATGGCTCATCCTCATGGAATTAGACATAACTAAAAAATACCCTAGGGACGTTTGGATGGGCTTTGAAAAATATGGGTATTCTCAAAAGGTTGAATTAGAGAACCTTTCAGTTTTTTGTTCCCACTATAAAATTCATAATCATGATAATTCAAAATGTTTTATTTTCCATCCCCACTTAAAAAAATTAAATCCTCCTAAAGAGAATGTTGTTCTACCCATAAGTAATCCCTACTTATGTTCAAAATTGGCCTTGGATCCTATGAATGGTATGAAGGCTATTATTAAGGTTGATTCCTTGGATATCGGGCTTAATCATGTTGAACAAGTTTCAGCTCGTATTGTTGATATAGATTTTGCTGATTTTCAAAATGGGAAGGATGATTTACCTCTTTTTCCTTCTTTGAATTTGAATATTTCTAATACAGAGAATAATAAAGTTTCAAAGTTATTAGAAGATGATTCTATTTCCTTTGATTCTATTCTTGCATCTATGTCAACTTTGATCAATGGAACTAAAGCTTTTAATGAGGATTTAAATGATGTCAAGCATGCTAAAAACATTTCTAATCTGGATTTAACTACTTGTTCTTTAAATGGTTCTAAATCATCACCGTCTCTCATTTCTAATCTTGATATTCATGTTAATCCTACTTTTCAACTTAATATGAATTTGAAAGAGGGTGAACTACCCTCCAAACACTTGGAGAATTCTCATAAATTTGACCAATGTTACTAAATCTTACCGAATGATGACTCTAGGGAAAAGAAAATGGTTTTCAAACTTATCATGCTAAAAGAAAAAAGTGTTAAAAATTAATCTCCAAAATTATCCAAAACACTAGATCGTCCTCTCACTCCTCTCTTAATTAACCTTTGCTTAACCCCTTTTTATTTTACTTATGTTTAATTTTCTTGTTTGAATGTTAGAGGGATCAGTACCCTCTCTACTCATAATCATATTAGAAATCTTTATCGCGATCATAATATTTATTTACTTAGTGTTCTAGAGCCTCTTATTCAATCTAATAAAATTAACCATGTTGCTAGAATGATCGGCTTCAATAAATTTTTCTCTAAAGTTAGTAATAAGATTTGGTGTTTTTGGAATAATTTTGTTGGGGTTTCTATTATTGATGATTTTTAACAAGTTGTCAATGCTCAAATTTCTTATGGTGACTATTGTGTTTTGGTCTCTTTTGTTTATGCATCTTGTTATAGATCTAGTAGAAAATATTCTTTGGGATAATTTGAGGAATTTTACTACCTTGGTCAACAAACCTTGGTTTGTGGGTGGTGATTTCAACACTACTTTATTCTCTTCTGAATGAAGTGGTGGCTGCTCTCCCAATATTCATTATATGGAAGATTTTTCCAATATGATCCTTGATTGTAATTTGATTGATATTGGCTTTAAGAGTTCTAATTATACTTGGCAAAATTCTAGACTTTGGCAAAGGTTGGACTAGATTCTTTTTAATACTCATTCGATTATGAAATGCCCTATTACTTCTATTGATCATTTAAGAGAACCTTATTGGATCATGCTCCTCATTTGGTTTCTACAATATAATTCTAATATATTACATAAATCCTCTTCTTTTAGATTTTAGAACATGTGGATTCAGCATATTGATTTTTGATGTTGTGGCTAATAATTGGAAAGCCCCTTTACATCTTGATAATTTGATTATGGGGATGAATAGACTTTAGTTTAAACTTAAAAGACTTAAACAAAATTTGGGTTGGTGGAACAAGCATTATTTTGAAAACCTTTTTGCTAATATTAAACCTATGGAAAAATTGGTTTGTGATCTTGAAGTCTCTATTATGTTTGATCCTTCTAAGATTAATGACTTCACTGAGGTGAAAGACAAACTTGTTAACTTCCAAAATATGGAAGAGACTTACTTGTGCCAAAAAGCTGCTAGTAAGCATATTGCAGATGGTGATAGGAATACTAGGTATTTTCATGCTTAAGTTAATAATAACAGAGCTTTAAATAATATTCAAAAAATTAAAGATGACAATGGTGTTAGGATTATGAAGAATAATGATATTAAGGAATCGATTATTAATTACTTTAGAAATATGCTTAATAAGAGTTTCTCTTATAAAGCTATTTCTAAATCATCACATTTGATTCTTCTATTTTTACTAATGATGGAAATGATTTTGCTTACCATCGCCTAATGAAGATGAAATTTTTAAAGTCATTAATAGCATGAATATAGATTTTATTACTGGGTCGGAGGGTTTCACTACTCAATTTTTTCAAAAATTTTGGTTTATCATTAAAAATGATTTGATTCAGGCTATGATTGATTTTTTTAATGGTAATCCTTTTGCTAGATATTTTTTTAGTACTTCTATCATTCTTATACCTGAGAATGAAAATCTGGACTATTGGAGTGATTTTAGACCTATTAGTCTTTGCACCTTCTTCAATAAGTTGATTTCCAAAATTCTAACCAACAAAGCTTAGTCCTTTACTTAATAAAATTATCTCTCTCAACCAAACCGGTTTTATTAGGGGTAGATTTATTTTTGATAATATTTTACTGGCCCAAGAATTAATTCATGATCTTGATGCGAAGACTATAGGTGGCAACATTCTTTTCAAATTAGAAATTACCAAAGCCTTTGATAACATTTCTTGGGACTTTCTTTTCCATATTCTAATTTATTTGGGTTTTCGATAAATTTATTTATTTTATTAAAAATTGTATTAATAATGCCTATTTTTTATTTTTCTTAATGGGAAGCCTTTGTTTCTTTCTCTCTTCCCATGGCTTAAGACAAGGGATCCTTTATCTCCTCCTTTATTTATTATTGCTATTGAGTACTTATCTAGAGCGTCAATGATTTATTCTTTAACAATCCTAGTATGTACTATAGAACTATTGGTGGTCTTCTTATTTTCCATTTAAGCAATGTAGATGATTTCATTATTATTTGCAATGCTTTTATTCCTCATATCAAGCATCTCAAGTATTTTTTAATAAATTTGGTAGAGAAAGTGGCCTTTCTATCAATGATAACAAAAGCTATTTTATCACTTCTCATATCCAATAATAAAATCAATCAAATCGCATATCGCTAATTTTAAGCATCAACACTTACCTCTAAAGTACATGGGTGCTCCTCTTTAAAGGCCCAAAATGATACCATCTCTTTGATGAGTTAATTCAAAAAATTTTAAATAAAATTTTCATTTGGGAATTCCATTTACTTTCCTTTGGTGGCGGCTCACTATTCATAAAAGCACTCTTAATTCAATGCCTCTTTATTTGATTCAAACTATTATCTCCACTAATGCCACTCTATCGAATTGATCACTTGCTTAATAAATTTTTTTGGGGCTCCAATAACTCTACCAAAAGAATGCATTGGACATCTTGGCCTAAATGTTGTGTGGTCCTTTGGGTGAAGGTGCTCTAGGTTGCAAACCTATTCATGAAGCACCACTTTCTCTCATAAGCTATGGTGGAATTTTGGAAAGAATGATATCCTTTGGGCTAATTTTATGATATAAACATATTACCAAGGTAAACACCCTATTACCTATGCTTATAAAGTTGGTTACTCTCTAGTTTGGAAAAGGCTTTGCTCCATTAAATGGATTACCAAATCCTTAATATCTTGGGGTATTCATTCGAGAACTTCTTTCTTTTGGCAAGACAACTAGACTGGTAATGGATCCATTAACACACTTTTACCTACCCACTCTACTGCTACTATCAAAGTTAACTTTTTTTTGGCTTAATAACAATTGGAATGAAAGTAAACTTGAGAATTATATCCCTATTTATCTTTTTTTTGACAATTTTAGAAATATCCTCATTTCTTCTAACCAACCTAATCAAACCTTTTTTAAGCTTTCTTATAAAGGTGATTTTGTTATTAAAGAGGCTTGAAATTTTATTAAAGATAAGTAGAACCCTTCCAATGTCTTTATTAAACTTTGGAACAATATCATTCCCATTTCCTATTTGGTTTTAGTTTGGAGGGTTTTGAATAACTTTATTCTTATTGACACTTTGCTCTAGACTAAAGGGTTTTATTTACCATCAAAATGCTATTGTTGCTTTCATATTGAAAATGTAAATCATATTTTTGTCAATGGTGCTATTGCTTCTAAATTTTGGCTTTGGTATGATGATTTATTTAATTCCAACTATTTTCATGGTTCTCTTTCTTTATATCAACTTCTTGAAGTTTGTTTCAAAAAAATTATGAAAGGTCATATCAAAGTTTTAATTGCTCTTACTTGTCTCTAGTTCATCTGGATGGATAGAAATGATGCTAAATATCATGGCACTCCTATGAACCATAAAAGGATCCTGGCTAGAACTAAAAAAAATTCATGCTCTATTTAATGCCAATCTTATTAGTAACATTCATTTTAGAGGCTATAAATTTATGGCTAAAAAATTAGGTATCATTCTGCCTGACTTGGACCCTTATAAAGGTGCTAGGATTTTCCATTGGATCAAACCTAAAGACAACTTGATTAAAGTGAATACTGATGGTTCTATAGCTTCCAATAAATATGGTTGTGGTGGTATCCTTAGGGATTCTAAAGGTACTATCATTTGTGCTTTTTCTTATCCTCTCAAAGCCTGTTCTATTATTTTGTTGAGCTTATGTTAGTAAAGCTATTGAAATTTGTTTGAATAGTGTTTTCTCAACATCGGATTGAAGTTGATGCTCTTACTTCTTGACATGCTTAATTCCAATAGAAATGGGAATACTGAATTATTTTATCTCCTTAATCATACAAAAGATCTTCTTTCTCAAGTTTCTTTTAAAATTTCCCACATCCTTTGTGAAAGTAATGTTTGTGCTAATTTGTTGGCTAATTTAGGTGCCAACTTAACTTAGTTCACTTTATTTGACAACCAAATGTTGCCTAAACTATTAAGAGGCTTGGTTAATCTAGATAATACTGGATTGTCTTATCTCAAATTATAATTTCTTGGCTTGGTTTCTATGTTGGTTTTATGAGCCTTTGCTTTTGTTTGCCCTTTGTTAAACCCTCTTTAGTTTGTGGGTATTTACTTATTTTCTTTGGGTTGTTACATTTCACCTTTTACTTTTGGGTTAACCTAGTGTTTACTCCTGGTAGTTATTGTTACATTAGTTGATTTGGTTTTTGGCATGGTGGCTATCACTGGTTGTTTTTTACATTTTTTCCTTGGTTGTTTTGATAACCTCCTATTGGGTTGTGGCTTTGTCTCTATTATTTTCCCTCATTAAGGGGTTGCTCACTTACCTATTTTGGATCATTGTGGTGGTTGAATGGGTGGTTTTGTTTCTAGTTTAACTAGTGTTGGTTGGTTAGATTATTGGTTGGTTGTTTTGGCTATTTTTTCCTTTCTATGGTGACATATCTAGGGACTGTGGTGGTTTAGTTATGGCTTCATTTTGGAATGGTGGGGTTTTGTTTGGCTATTACTTTATTTATCTTGACTTGGGCTTGGTGTTTAATCGATTCTATTTTATTTCTTTTGGTTTTGGTTTTGTCCTCCTCTTGTTTTAGCCTTTCTCCCTTAGTTGCAATGTCTTTGGGTTTGGTATTATTCTATTTGCTAGTTTAGGGCTTTTGGTGTTATCTTTAGCTATCTAGGGTGATTTTGGCTTGATACTATTGGTCTTTACATTGACTTGGGTTTTCTATTGCTATGGTGGTTGGCTAGGAGGCTATGTTGGCTGATTAGATTTGTTGGTTTCTCTATTGTGTGGTGTTTTTTTGGTTTTAATGCTTTTCCTTGGCTGAGGGTGATCTTTCCTTTGTTGGTTACTAATGATGGGTTGTTCTCTGGTGGTTTCCATATGGATGTTTTACTTAGTTGCTTTGGTGGGAGGACTTTTAGTTGTCCTTGAATTTTGGTTGCCTTTCTCTTTGTTGGTTTTTTTCTTCTTCTTGGCCAATTTGCTACAACCTTTTGCTATGATGAATATTGATCCTCTGATTGGGATTTTGGTTTATGGTGGTTGGTGCCTTTGTCTTCCTTTTGTGTGGGTCTTGGGGCTTGTTATTTGTTGGTGGTGGTTATGGTGTGCTTGGTTCCATTATTGGCCAATGATAATGTTATAACTTCTAGGTTATTGGCTTTATGTGATTGGCCAATTGTGGGTTTTAGTTGGTGGGTTGTCTACTTAATGGCTATTACCTTGTTATTTTCTGTATTTGTTTGGTGCAGGACTGGTTCAATATGGACTACTTGCCTTAGATGGTCACTAGTGTCGTATATGCTATGATCTTTGATGTTACTCACCTCCTCTCTTTGGTTGGTAGCTTTACATATGATTGTAACTCTTCTTATGAAGTTTGGATGCACATATGCAGTTGCCTTGAGATGATCTTAACTTAGCTTGAGCCTTTTCTTTCTCACCTCTCTTTTGCTCTCTTTATCCTTATCCTTTTAGCTATGACTTTTTCCTTGTTTTTTGTAGACTTTACAAGGTTGGACATTTCTCAAGTCCCCATGTTGTTATGGAGCTTGCTTATCTTGTTTTCTTAAAGGAATCATGAACCTGACTCAACCTTTTCTATTTTCATGCTTTATTTTATTTTTTGTCATTTTCTCTCATGCTTTTTAATATTTTTGTTTTTCTTTCTTTTCTTCTTTTTGTACTTAGATGAGGGTTTAGCTCTTTAGGTATCTTTAGCTCAATGAGGGAGTTTTACCCTTTTAAGGATATGTATCTTTTCCTTTATGGTGATAAAATTCTACAACTAAACCCTAAACCATAAACACAATCCTAACCCTAAACCCTAAACCCTAAACTCAAACCCTAAAACACTAAATCCTAAACCATAACCACACTAAATCCTAAACCCTAAATTTCAACCCTAAACCTAAACCAACCCTAAACCTGAAACCTAAAACTAAATCAACCCCAAACTTAAACCTTAACTAAACCTAAACCCTAAACCTAAACCTAAACCCTAAGCTATAAACCCTAAAACCTAAACACTAAACTACTAAAAACCCTAAACCTAATAAACCTAAACAAACCTAAAACTTTAAACCTTAAACCTTAAACAAACTAACTAACCCTACACCTAACCTCTGCCTAAACTTAAATCCTAAAGCCCTAAACAAAACCCTAAACCCTAAACCTAAACCCTAAACCTAAACCCTAAACTCTAAACCCTAAACCTTAAACCCTAAAAACCTAAAAACCTAAACCTAAACTAAATAAAACCCAAAAATAAAATATATAAATAAAACCTAAACCTAAATAAAATTACAAAATAAAATAAAATAAAAACCTAAACTAAAACCTAAACCTAAAAATAAAATAAACTAAAAATCTAAACTAAAACCTAAACCTAAACCTAAAATAAAATAAAATAAACTAATAAAATAAACTAAAATAAAATGAATAAAACCTAAACTAAACTAAAAAATAAAATAAACCTAATAAAAAACCTAAATAAAATAAAAACTAAATGTAAAATAAAAATAAAACAAAATTAAAATAAACCAAAAATAAAAATAAAATAAAGTAAAAATTAAATAAAAACCTAAACCTAAAAAATAAACTTAAAAATAAACCTAAAAATAAATAAGAAATAAAACCTAAACCCTAAACCCTAATAAACCTAAACATAAGCCTAAACCCTAAAAATGAAGTCAACTAGGCTGTCTAGACCTGTGGTCGAGGAGAAGGTGGAGATGGTTATCGCAAGGTGGTGGGGATCCGAGGTGCTGGATATGGAGGTGGTCATAGCAATGGTGGTTATGGAAGAGGAGGACAGGTTACATATGTGGCGAGGGAGAGATCGAGATATGATGGTGGATCTACTCGAGGCTGGGTGGTTCGATGGGAATAAGAAAAAGAATGGCCTGACTTGCTTATGGAACTATGCTTTAAAGTGATACGATTCTAGATATCTAGGGTTTTTGATTTGCTCTATGCATGCTCATTTTTTATCTATGTTGTCCCTTGTGTCTTATAAAACTTGGTGTGTTACTTGGTTGATTAAATCAAAAAGAAGAAATGTTCAATTCGAATTTATCCTCTATTAAAAAAATAACCAAAAACTCTAAACCATAAACTAAAACCTAAACCCTAAACCTAAAACCTAAACCAAACCTAAACCAAAAACCTAAAACCCTAAACCTAAACCATAAACCCTAAACCCTAAACCCTAAACTCTAAAAAGCTAAAAACCTTAACCTAAACAAAATAAAACATAAAAAATAAATAAATAAAAAACCTAAACCAAATTAAAATATAATAATAAAATAAAATAAGATCATAAACTAAAACCTAAACCTAAACCTAAACCTAAATCTAAAATAAAATAAAATAAAAAATAAAAACTAAACTAAAATAAAATAAATAAAAACCTAAACTACACTATGAAATAAAAAACCTAAATAAAATAAAAATTAAACCCAAAGTAAAAATAAATTAACCCTAAAACCTAAACCCTAAACTCTAAACCTTAAAAAAATAATAATAATAATAAAAAAAAGATAAAAAAAATTTTAAGAAAAATTAAGAAAAACTAAAAAATAAAAAAAATTTAAAAAAATTTAAAAAAATTAAAAAAACTAAAAACTAAAAACTAAATAAAAAAACTAAAAAAATAAAAAAAAACTAAAAAACATAACTAGAAACCCCCCTTCACCTAACACTCTATGATTTCGGGATTCCTCATGTGTCGTTGTCCTATATGGCTTATGAGTGTTCAACATTTTCTCTGATTCCCTTTATATTATTGGCCTTGGGCAATCTCTCTGCTTTTGGTCACAAGACCATGACTCATGGCATCGCTTCTCCAATCCATGGGTAAATCCCATGTGCAGATCGCTAGGCATCATTATTTTTGGGTAATCCAACCTCTAGATTACCTGTTGTTACTAAATCTTTCAAAGATGCTTTAGCTAGTAAGAACTCCTCCACCAAGCCTCTCTGAATTTAGTTCATATGATGTTTAAAGGTACATGATTATGATTTTGGATGTCGATATTGAAAGATTATGAGCCTTTATTTTTTTTGATTGGAAAGTTTTCCTCCAAACGACCTAAGATGGAAGATATTCATTCTTTTTTTCAGCTTAAATTTATCTCTTCTATTATTAGATTGATGAGGCATGTTGATTAAATTTTCTAATGATCTTATGAAGAATTTTTCTAGGCGTTCTTACTATATTTTTAAATGTCAAATGTGTATTCTGAAGTGGACACCTATGTTTGATGTTAATGAAGAGTCTCTTATTATTCCCATTTGGATTTCTTTTCCTAACTCATGGATTCATCTATTTAATCATCAGATTCTTTATGTTATTGGGTCAAATTTTGGTTAGCCTTTGCAAGTTGATCAAGCAACAGCTACTTCTTCTAAACTATATGGTGCTAGAATTATTGTAGAGATTGATATTACTAAAAAATATCTGAAAGAAATTTGGTTGGGTTCAAAGAATTATAGTTATTTTTAG
Source organism: Cymbidium sinense (assembly GCA_021442155.1). Classification (NCBI taxonomy): domain Eukaryota; kingdom Viridiplantae; phylum Streptophyta; class Magnoliopsida; order Asparagales; family Orchidaceae; genus Cymbidium; species Cymbidium sinense. The sequence continues at coordinate 67,815 of JAKCPB010001325.1, forward strand.
AAAGTTATTTTGAGAACTTTCCCATTTTTTGTAATCATTGTAAGATTCATGGGCATGACATTTCAATGCTTTATTGCTCATCCCTCTTAGGAAGAAAATCACCAATAAGAATTCAATTGTTAAAAAACTGATGATTCTCTCAGGTTCGATAAAGGGAAATCTACTTTTCAAAATTCTAATATTTTGCAAAACCAGATTTCTAAATCTTCTAAAAAAGTTTTACCTATTAATGATTTGTCTAATGCGCAAGGTAATTTTGATGTTTCTAAAAACATTTTAACTAATAATCATGCTCTAAATGTTTCTTCCGATGATTCTATTAAGGGAAGCCTTTAGAGGCTGTGGTTAATGATTCTATTGGTTTGGATGTTGTGCATAAGTCCTTTCATGATGATGGTTTGAATATTATTGATGCTAACACCATTTCTTCCAATCAATTTGATGTTGTTTCTCTTTCTTTAGATCATGGGAAAGAGATTATTATTTGCCTTATTTGATTAAGAATGGGTGAAAAGAATGTTCTTATTTCTAATATTTTAACTTTTGGTCCTGATAATCTTGTTATTAATATTGGCGATCCTTTTTTAAAAAACAAGATTTAGATAATGACAATTCTCTCATTGTGAATAGTTCTATTTCGTTCAAAATGATGGTTTTTCTATGGTAATTTTGTTCAAAATTTTGGTAATATGCTATGTGTTTCTAAGGGATTTGAATCTTATTTTAATCCCTTACATGAAGTTTGTACGAAAATCTGATTTTCTTCTCTTGATTTTTTTTATGAATGAAGTGGAAGGATACTCTTGATTTTGTTGGAAGGTGAAAATATTGATAATTGCCTTCTTAATAAAGCTCTTTCTCCTCCTTCTTTCACTTTTAATTCCTGAATGCATACTATTTTTTATTCTCCGTTGTCTAATGTTATGGATGTTTCTGAATGCTCTTCTTTGAATTTGATAGAATATGTTGATCTCCATGCCTTTTTTAACAACACTGATTCATTTTTGCATGGAGATTTTTTGAAGAAAGGGCATGGTTATAAAATTGTTTACAAGAAGAAAAGGAAAAAAAGTGTTCAGATTTATGCCCCTCCTCACTTGCTGAGGGTTACTAATTATAAAGCTTTTTGAAAATAATCTCTGTTGTCCTTGGGAGGTGTTTGCTTTTGGCCAATTTTATCTATGTTGGTTGAGCTTTTTCTATGTGATTTCTTGCTAGTCAAGTATTATTACGCTAATTTTTCTTCTGGTTTGGTGTTTTTCTGTTCAATCGGTTTTTTTTGTGTCCTTTGGTTGGTTATTTCTTCTTTCTCTATTTTTTGTGTTGGTGGTTTGTTCCTCTTGGTTTTGCCTCTTTTGGTGCTTTTGTTCTCTTTGTTGGTGGTAGGTTGGGCTTTTGTCCGGGTGGTTTGTCCCTTGGTTGGTTGTTTAGCTTTTTATTTTAGCTATTGTCACCTTTTTTTCTATTGGTTGGTCCGCTTACTCTTTCTGGCTATTTTTCTTGGGTGCTGTTGTGTGCTTCTGTATGCTTCCATTCCTTTGGTTGGTGCTTTGGTGGCTTTGGGTTGTTGTGGCTCTATTGTCTTTGAGGGCTCTTTTCTTTTAGTGAGTTTCTTTTCTCCCACTTTTAAGAGGTGTTCATATTTGGTTTTGTTGGGAATGCCTTATGTTTTTTTCTTGCTTTCCTCTCTCTTCTGTTTCCTTAGCTTCATTTTTCTTTGGTTGGGTGGCTATTATGATAGGTTTGTATTCTTCTTTATTGGGATGGCTATGATGATATGATGGATTTTTTCCTTTGATAATTTTATGGTTGGTGACTTTTCCTATTTGTAACCCATCGTTGAAGTCGGATACACTTAGGATTTGATGCCTCTCATTATTGTGATTATCCTTCTTTCCTCATATCTGAGCCTGAGTTTTTTCTCTTTATGTTTTCTGATGTCCTCTGGCTGAGATTTATTGCAAGTTGTAGATTCTCATTTTCAGTTGGTCTCTTCTTCTTCTTGGAGGGAGCTAGAGTCTTACTGATGGTCTCCTCTTCTTAGATGGTCGGAGTTTCTGCCAGTGTATTTTCATTTGTTCTTCATCTCTTTGGAGGTTCTTTGAGTCTGGATTCTTCCCCTTTTTTGTTTTGCTTTTTTTTTTTCCTTTTTTTTTTCTTTATTGCTCTTAATGTATTAGTTTAGGGACTAAACTCTTTAGATTCTCCAGTAACTCATTTGTGAGTTTTTTTCTTTTTCAGTTTAGTCTCTAATAAGGACTCTGGTTTCTTTTTTTTTCCTTGATGAGCAATAAATTCATTTTAGTTTAAAAAAACCCTAAACCCTAAATCCTAAAAACCTCAAAATTTAAACCTAAACTAAATAAAACCTAAAAATAAAATAAATAAATAAAACCAAAAGCTAAATAAAATAAAAGAAAATAAAATAAAAACCTAAACTAAAACTTAAACCTAAACCTAAACCTAAAAATAAAGAAATAGAAAAAATAAATACTAAACTAAAATAAAATAACTAAAAACTAAAACTAAACAAAAAAATAAAATAACTCTAAAAATAAAAAACCTAAATAAAATTAAAACTAAATGAAAATAAAAATAAAATAAACATAAATAAAATAAAATAAAATAAAAACTAAATAAAAACCTAAACCTAAAAAATAAACCTAAAAATATATAAATAAAAAAACCTAAACCATAAACTAAAAAAAACCAAAATTTAAAATAAACAAAATAAATAAATCTAAACCTAAATTAAAATAAACTAAACTAAAATAAATAAAACCTAAATCGATAATAAACTAAACCTAAACCCTAAACTAAAAAAATAAAATAAACCAAAAATAAACCTAAACTAAAAAATAAAACCTAAAAATAAACCTAAAATAAAAACCTAAAACCTAAACCTAATAAAATAAACTAAAAACCGAAACCTAAAACTAAAAATAAAAAATTAAATAAAAATAAAATGAAACTAAAAAATAAACCTAAACCTAAAAAATAAACTAAAAAAAACCTAAACAAATATAAATAAAACCTAAAATAAATAAACTAAACTATATAAAAATATAAAATATACCTAAATAAAATAAAAAAAATAAAAAAAAAATAAACTAAATAAATATAAACCTACCAGTTTTATTAATTTTAAAAAAATAACTCTAAACCTTAAACCATAAACCCTAAACCCTAAATCCTAAACCCTAAATCCTAAAACTAACCCTAAACCATAAACCATAAACCTAAATCCTAAACTTAAACCTAAACCCTAAACCAAAAAAAACCCTAAATAAACAAAATAAAAAAAAATAAAAGAAACCCTAACCTAAACTAAAACCTAAATAAACCTAAAACCTAAACCATAAATTTAAACCCTAAAGCCTAAACCATAAACCCTAAACCCTAAACCCTAAAAAACCCTAAACCTAAACCTAAACCTAAACCCTAAACCTAAACCCTAAACCCTAAAACCCAAACCAAAATACTAAACCTAAACCTAAAAAAAACCCTAAGCTAAACCCTAAACTAAAAAAAACCTAAATTAAACTAAATAAAATTAAAAAATAAAATAAAATAAATAAAATAAAAACATAAACATAAATCTAAAAAGAAAATAAAATAAAAACTCAAAAAAATTAAATAAAAACTTCAACTAAACTTTAAAAAAAATCAAAATAAAATAAATACTAAACCTAAAATAAAAATAAATCAAACCTAAATAAAATAAAATAAAAACTAAATAAAAACCTAATTAAAAATAAAAATAAAAATAAACTGAAATAAAAATAAAAAATAAATTAAATAAACCTAAACCATCTAATTTACTAAATTTAAAAAAAAATAAAAAAAAAAAAATAAAAAAAACCCAAACCCTAAATAGTAAACCTTAAAACTAACCCTAAACCTAAACCTTAAACCCTAAACCTACAACCCTAAACCCTAAAACATAAACCCTAAACCCTAAACCCTAACCCTAAACCTACAACCCTAAACCCTAAACCATAAACCTTAAAACACTAAACCCTAAACACTAAACCCTAAACCCTAAACCCTAAACCCTAAAACCCTAAACCCTAAACCCTAAACCCTAAATCTTAAAAACCTAAAACCTAAACCAAAACTAAATAAAACCTAAAAATAAATTAAATAAAAAACCTAAACCTAAAGAAAAAAATAAAATAAAATAAACCTTATCTAAACCAAAACATAAACCTAAAAATAAAATAAAATAAATAAATAAAATAAACTTAAATAAAGCCTAAAATAAACTAAATAAAAAAAACCTAAAAATAAAAAACCTAAAAAAAACAAAACTCAACGTAAAATAAAAAACAAAATAAACTTAAAATAAAATAAAATAAAACTAAATAAAAAACCTAAACCTAAATAATAAACCTAAAAAATAAAACCTAAAATAAAAAAAATAAAACCTAAACCCTAAATAAAGAACCTAAACCCTACATAAAAAAATAAAATAAACAAAATAAAATAAACTTAAACTAAACTAAATAAACTAAACTAAAATAAATAAACCTAAAAAACCTAAATTAAATAAAATAAAACAATCTAAACTAAACCTAAACCTAAACTAAAACAAACCTAAAATAATCCTAAATAAAAAACCTAAATAAAATAAAAAAATAAATAAAATAAAAAAACCTAAACCAAAAAAGAAAAATAAAATAAAATAAAATAAAATAAAACCTTATCTAAAACCAAAACATAAACTTAAAAATAAAATAAAATAAATAAATAAAAATAAACTTAAATAAAAAATAAAATAAACCTAAAAAATAAAAAACCTAATTAAAACAAAAACTCAACGTAAGAAAAAATAAAATAAACTTAAAATAAAATAAAATAAAAACTAAATAAAAACCTAAACCTAAAAAATAAACCTAAAAATAAAACCTAAAAAATAAAAAAAAACCCAAACCCTAAACTAAAAAAGAACATAAACCTAACATAAAAATAAAATAAACAAAAATAAAATAAACTTAAACCTAAACTAAAGTAAACTAAACTAAAATAAATAAAACCTAAATTAAATTAAACCTAAACTTAAACCTAAATTAAATAAAATAAAACAAACTAAAAGTAAACATAAACCAAAACAAAAAAATATAACCTACAAATAATCCTAAAATAAAAACTTATAAGCTAAAACAAAATAAAATAAAATAAAAATCTAAACCTAAACCTAAAATAAATATAAAACTTAAACCTAAAAAATAAAATAAAAATAAAACTCAACTAAAAAATAAACTTAAACCTAAACCTAAACCTAAAAAATAAACTAAAATAAATAAACCAAAAATAAATAAACTAAACTAAATAAAAATAAAAAATAAACCTAAATAAAAATAAAAATAAAGTAAACTAAAATAAATAAAAAATAAACTAAATATACTAAATAACTAAACCTATTGATTCACTTAATTAAAAAAAATCATAAATCCTAAATCCTAAACCCTAAAAAACCCTAAACCCTACACCCTAAAAGCATAAACCTTGAAACCCTAAACCCTAAACCCTAAACCTTAAATCTTAAACCCTAAACCCTACCCTAAACACTAAACCCTAAACTTAAACCTAAAGTAACTAAATAAATTAAAAAATAAACCTAAACCCTAAAACCTAATAAACCTAAACCTAAACCTAAACCCTAAGAATGCGTAGAACCTTGATGACAGGAACATCACCATCAACCAAGCTTAGTCTAGATCTAGCAGTGGAGGAGAAGGCCAAGGTGGTGGATATCACAGTGGTGGTGGGGGATCTGGAGGTGCTGGTGGATATGGAGGTGGTGGTCAGAGCAGTGGTGGTTATGGAGGCGGGAGGAGCGACGAAGGTTATAACCATGATGGTGGCGGAGGGAGAGATTCAGGATATGAAGGCGATCCAACCGAGAGGCGTGGTTCGATGGGAACTGAGAAAGATCAATGATCCATTCTCGCACTTATGAAACTGTCTTTACAAGTAGATATGATTCTAGTTATCTAGGGTTTTAATTTGCTCTATGCATGTTCATTTTTATCTATGTCTTCCTGTCTTAGAAAACTTGTTACTTGGTTGATGAAATCAAAATAAGAAATGTTGAATCTAATTTTTCTATTAAAAAAAACTAAAAACCCTAAACCCTAAACCGTAAACCCTAAACTAACCATAAACCCTAAACCCTAAACCTGAAACCCTAAACAATAAATCCTAAACCCACACCGAAATCATAAACCCAAAACCCTAAACCATAAAAACTAAAACCCTAAACCCTAAACTAACCCTAAACCCTAAACCCTAAAAGCCTAAATGCTAAACCCTAAACTCCCTAACCTCTAACCCTAAACCTTAAACCCTAAACTAAAAATCCCTAAACCCTAAAACTGTAAACAGTAAATCCTAAACTAAACCCTAAACCCTAAAAACCCTAAACCCTAAAACCCCAAAACCATAAACCCTAAATCTAAATACCTAAAAACCTAAACCTAAACTAAATAAAACTTAAAATTAAAATAAATAAAAAAACCAGAAGCTAAATAAAATAAATTAATAAAATAAAATAAAACCTAAACATAAACATAAAAAATAATTAAATTGGATTAAAATAGAATAAAAAAACCTAAACTAAACTAAAAAAATAAAATAAATCTAAAAATAAAAAACTTAAATAAAATATAAACAAAATGTAAAAAAAAAAAAATAAACCTCAAATAAAATATTATAAAAACTAAATAAAAACTTAAACCTAAAAAATAAAACTAAATATAAAACCTATAAAAAAATAAAAAATGATGCATAAACCCTAAACCTAAAATAAAAATAAAATAAAACTAAACCTAAACATAAATAAACTAAACTAAAATAAATAAAACATAAACTTAAACTTAAAATAAAATAAACCTAAACCTAAACCTAAACTAAATAAAATAAACTAAAAATAAACCTAAACCTAAACTAAAAAATAGAATCTAAAAATAAACCTAAAATAAAAACCTAAAACTTAAACGCAAAAAAATAAAATAAAAATAAAACCTAAACCTAAAAATAAAAAAATAAAACCTAAACCTAAAAAATAAACTAAAAATAAAACTCAACTAAAAAATAAACCTAAAGCTTAAAAAGAAACTGAAAAAAAACCTAAACTAAAATTAATAAACCTCAAATAAATAAACTAAACTAGATAAAAATAAAAAATAAACTGAAATAAAAATAAAAAATAAAGTGAACAAAAATAAATAAAAAATAATCTAAATTTACTAAATAAACCTAAACCTACTAGTTTACTTAATTTAAAAAAAATACTTTAAACCCTAAATCCTAAACCCTAAAACCTAAACCTTGAACCCTAAATCCTAAAAACCCATAAACCTTAAACCCTAATCCCTAACCCTAAACCCTAAACCCTAAAAGCATAAACCTTAAATCCCTAAACCCTAAACCCTAAACCCTAAAACCTAACCCTAAACCTAAACCTAAAGTAACTAAATTAATTAAAAAATAAACCTAAACCCTAACACTTAAGAAACCTAAATGTAAACCCTAAGAATGGGCAGAACCTTTATGGTTGGAACATCACCATCAACCGTGCTCGCCTAGATCCGGCAAGTGGAGGTGAAGGTGAGGTGGTGGTTATCATAGTGGTGGTGGGGGCTCTGGAGATGCTGGTGGATATAGAGGTGGTGGTTGGAGTAGTGGTGGTTATGGAGGCGGGAGGAGCGATGGAGGTTACACCTGTGGTGGTGGAAGAGAAAGATTGGGGATATGATGGTGGATCTCGCTACTAGAGAGGTTGGGGTGGTTCTGATGGGAACTGGGGAAACTAAAGGATGGCTGATCTGATCTGCTACTAATGAAATAATGCATTTATAGTAGAGTCAGTTCTAGTTATCTAGGTTTTTTGATTTGGTCTATGTGTACTCTATTTTGATCTATGTCGTCATTTGTGTCTTAGAAAACTTAGTGGGTTACTTGGTTAATGAAATTGATTAGAAGAAATGTTGATTTTGAATTTATTTTCTATTAAAAAAATAATAAACCTTAAACCCTAAACTAAAACTTGAACCCTAAACCTGAAACCTAAACCCTAAACCATAAACCATAAATAATAAAAACCTTAAATGCTAAACCATAAACCCTAAACGTTAAACCCTAAACCCTAAAAAGCTAAAAACCTAAACCTAAACTAAATAAAACCTAAAAAAATAAATATAAAAATATAAATCAAAATAAAATAAATAAAAACATAAACTAAAAGCTAAACATAAATAAATAAAATAAAAATAAAAAATAAACTAAATAAAATAAATAAAAAATTGAACTAAAATAAAAAATAGAAAATCTAAATAAAATAAAATAAACCTAAAATAAAAATAAAATAAACCTAAAATAAAATAAAATAAAAACTAAATAAAAACTTAAATCTAAAAAATAAACCTACAAATAAATATAAAATAAAACCTAAATCTTAAATAAAAAAACTAAACCTAAAATAAAAATAAAATAAAACAAAACCTAAACTAAAATAAACTAAGTTAAAATAAAGAAAACATATACCTAAACCTAAACCTAAAATAGATAAAATAAAATAAAAACTAAAAAAAACTAAACCTAAACTAAAAAATAAAACCTAAAAATAAACTAAAATAAAACTTAAAACTAAACCTAAAAAATAAAATAAAACCTAAACCTAAACTAAATAATAAAAATAAAACCTAAACCAAAAATAAAATAAAAATAAAACTAAACTAAAAAAATAAACTTAAACCTAAACCTAAACCTAAACCTAAAAAATAAACTAAAATATAAAACCTTAACTAAAATAAATAAACCAATTTAAATAATAATAAAAAAAATAAACTAAAATAAATTAAAATAAACTAAATAAACCTAAACATAATAGTTTACTTAATTTAAAAAAAATAAAAAAAATAAAAAAAGCCTAACCCTAACCCTAAACCCTAAACCTACAACCCTAAACCCTAAACCCTAACATCATAAACCCTAAAACCCTAAACCATAAACCCTAAACCCTAACCCTAACCCTAAACCCCAAACCCTAAACCTAAACCTAAAATAACTAAATAAATTAAAAAGTGAACCTATACCCTAAAACCTAATAAACCTAATCCTAAACTTAAACCCTAAGATTGAGCAAAACCTTGAGGGTAAGAACATCACCATCAATCTAGATCTAGCAAAAAGGTTGAGGCTGGCCTATCACAGGTGGTGGTGGGGATCTGCAAGTGTTGTTGGATATGGAGGTGGTGATCGGAGTAGTGGTGGTTATGGAGGCGGGAGGAGCGACGAAGGTTTCCATCATGGTTGTGGTGGAGGGAGAGATCGAGCCTATGATGGTGGACCCACTACTCAAGAGGTCGGGGCATATGGGAACCGGAGAAATCAAGAACGATCGATCCGCTTACGCTTATGGAATCAGATAGTAGATGATTTTAGTTATCTATTATTTTTTATTTGCTCTATGCATGCTCATTTTTTATCTATGTTGTCGCTTGTATCTTAGAAAACTTGGTGTGTTACTTTGTTGATGAAATCAAAAAGAAGAAATGTCTAATCTGAAATTGTTATCTATTAATAAAAAAAACCAAAATTCTAAGCTTTAATATATAACCCGAACCTTAAACCTAAAATATAAACCCTAAACCCTTAACTCTAAACCCTAAAAACCCTAAACCATAAAGCCCAAACCCTAAACCCCAAATCCTAAATCCAAAACCCTAAATTATAGACCCTAAACCCTAAAAAGCTAAAAACATAATACTAAACTAAATAAAATCTAAACATAAAATAATTAA
>JAKCPB010001326.1:0-147110 GCA_021442155.1 Cymbidium sinense
AAATATATAAATCTCCTCAATTCTAAAATTATAAAGCCTAACCATAGATAGATTGGAATGCTCACTAGGCTTCCTAGCATCATGGGAATTTCCTACTTATTTCATTTGGATTCCAAAATTAAGTCTTCTCCTTGAGCTTTCCTAATTGATTTTCCAAATACAACCAATATTTTGATAGTATAACCTTGAAATCTTTGGAGATGATAATTGTCTACTTTAATCGAGAGTATTCTTACAAATATTCATTTCCTAAGATGTAATTAACTATGGAGGCTTGCCTCCAATTGGAACTTAAAAACATGGTTTAATATAAACCCTACTTTATTCATCCATATAAAGTAGGAAAAAATCTCTACATTCAAGACCCATCATGCCTTAAGAGTCCTTACATGATTAGGTCCATTGTAGGGTGATGCCTCTATCTTTCAAGATAGTATATCATACCTCAATGTTGTACTCGATCACCTCAAAAAGTACCCCCCCTACGATCCACATGGTGTCCCCATACATCCAAAAATAAACACCACAAAGCTCTCACCTTGTTTATTGAATCCTCTCAACATCATCCTTTCTTTTGAGTTTGAGATGAATCCTCTGAGGCAAGGGTTCTTAGACTCATAATGTTGATTGATACCTGGGTCAACCAAAACTTTGATAGCATGTATCCGCCAACCTCCACTATAATGTAAAGAGGCTTGTGCTCATCCCCTAAGAGTAAGTCTTCATCGCTGAATGTAACTCCTAAGATATCCTTCGAAAGTGGCATGCTCCTCTTATATTAGCAGCTATGTATATCTCTAGATCAATTAAGGCATTGATTAGAGATTTTCTCCCTTTGTATAAGACAATCAGATATGCATAACTTAGTGAAACTTTTCAAAGTGAGCTAGACATTATAATCAACTCGCTTGTCCTCCGTAATACATCCATGGGTGGAGCATCCTTGGAGCTATCTCAAGCACCAAACCAATGACTTGCTTACCCCATCCCGAGGGTGCTCTCTAGGATGAACTACAATTAAGAGTTGACTCTGACTTTGAATGAGTTTGTGGAAAGTTTTACCTTCCATTTGGGTATACACTGATTCTCCCTTTAGATCCCTCGTGAGTCATTGGACTCCAAGTCAATCTCAAGAGGTAAACCCGATTGATTCAAAGAGAAACCTGAACTAAAACCTTCCTTGTGAGAGGTTTGAGCTACTCGTGCACAAAGGAAAGCTTGATCTTAGAAATGATCTTCTGAGGTTCATAGAGAGATATCCTAACCTTCTTTAAGAGGATCATAAGTATATCCCAAGGATTACTCTAATAACGGAAGGTTGTTCTAATAAGTATTCCTTAGGATAACTATGGCTCTCAACTTGTAGTGCTCAAGCTAGTCCTTAAAAGTGATACAATCCTCTAAGACATGGCCTAACATGCATGGTGGGAAACAAGCTAGATCATCGCTGCCCACTTCCTCCTCTTAGGCTCTAGTAATGAAAGTCAAGTTTCTTGGGGATTCTTAAAGATTTTTCTAACTACCTCCTCTCTTGAATGAATAAGGCTTATTCAATATATCAAGAGTAGTGGAAAGTAGCTGGATGGATATGAATACCTTGGGTGGCTACTAGTGGTGGAAATGATTGTGTGTCAATGGCGATGATGGTGAGGAAGAGGAGGTGGAAAAGGAGGTCACTGAGCTCATACCTCTCATAGTGAACTCTACCGTCGCTCTATCCACCAAACACAACTATCCCGACTTCTTCTCAAACACCTTCTGGCCTTTAGATGATTGTCGAAAGGGCAACTGCTTGCATCCTATTATAGTCCTTGTTGATTAATTTCTTGAATGTTTTGATGGTAAAGCCCTTAAGCATGAAGGTGATCTGCCATGGATATTCTTGAGAAAAATCTCAATGGCATGTTGTCGATACCGTGGTTTGTTTTTCATGCTCGTTGTGCCACGAGAATGTAATCAATAAGGGACTCGTTGAGTTTCTATTTCTCTACAATAAGGTCGCCAACAATCACCCTTCACTGAGCTCCAAAGAAACCTCTTGATGAAGAGGTGCTCCAACTCAAAAGTCTTCACGAACTTGAAGTTCAGCGCCAATCAAATGCAACACCTGACAGACTGCTAACGAAAAGGCAGAAGAGGAGTGCATTACACCAATGTAAATCTAAAGTGTGCAATGTGTTATCGTGGGTTCCCACCATCAAAGATCTTTAAGGATGGTGGCACAAAACCCTAAATAAAATAAAACTAAATAAAACCTAAATCTAAAAATAAACCTAAAAAAAAAAACCTAAAATAAATAAAAATAAAACATAAACCCTAAACTAAAAAAAACCTAAACCTAAAATAAACAAAATAAAATAAACATAAACCTAAACTAAAAAAAAACTAAACTAAAATAAATAAAACCTAAACCTAAACCTAAACCCTAAACAAAATAAAATAAGAAAACTAAAAATTAACCTAAACCTAAACTAAAAAAAACCTAAAAATTAACCTAAAATGAAAACCTAAAACCTAAACCTAAAAAAATAAAATAAAAATTTAAAAATAAAAAATAAAAATTAAAACCTAAACCTAAAAAATAAAATAAAAATAAAACTAAACTAAAAAATAAACATAAACATAAACCTAAAAAATAAACTAAAATAAGAAAAACCTAAATTATAATAAATAAACTAAACTAAATAAAAATAACAAATAAATTTAAAAAAAAGCTAGAATAAAAAAATAAACTAAATAAACCTAAACCTAAACTACTTACTTATTTTTTTTTTTAAAAAACCAAAATCCTAAACCCTAAACCTAAACAATAAACTAACCCTAAACCCTAAACCCTAAACTATAAAAAACCTAAACCCTAAACCCTAAACCCTAACCCTAAACCCCTAAACCCCTAAACCCAAAACCCTAAACCCTAAAACCCTAAACCCTAAACTCTAAACCCTAAACTAAACCTAAACCCTAAAGCCTAAACACTAAACTCTAAACCTTAAATCCTAAACTAACCCTAAACCCTAAGCTAACCCTAAACCCTAAACCCTAAATCCTAAACCCTAAACCCTAAACCCTAAAAACCCTAAACACTAAAGCCTAAACACTAAACCCTAAACCCTAAACCTTAAACTCTAAACCCTAAAACCTAAAACCTAAACCTAAACTAAATAAAACCTAAAAATAAAATAAATAAAAAACCTAAATAAAATAAAATAAATTAATTAAATAAAATAAAAAATGAAACTAAAACCTAAACCTAAACTTAAAATTAAATAAAATAAACAAATAAAAATAAATGAAAATAAAATAAATAAAACTAAACTAAACTAAAAAAATAAAATAAATAAAACCTAAACTAAACTAAAAATAAAATAAACCTATGAATTAAAACCCAAATAAAATAAAACTAAACATAAAATAAAATAAAATAAACCTAAAATAAAATAAAATAAAATAAAAAAACCTAAGCCTAAAAATAAGCTTTAAAATAAAACCTAAAAATAAATAAAAAATAAAACCTAAACCCTAAATTAAAAAAAACCTAAACCTAAAATAAAAATAAAAATAAACAATATAAAATAAACCTAAACCTAAACTAAAATAAAATAAACTAAACTAAAATAAATAAAACCTAAACCTAATCCTAAAATAAACTAAACCTAAACCTAAACCTAAACTAAATAAAATAAAATTAACTAAAAATAAACCTAAACCTAAATAAAAAATAAAACCTAAAAATAAACTTAAATAAAACCTAAAACCTAAACCTAAACAAATAAAATAAAACCTAAACCTAAGCCTAAAAATAAAAAATAAAATCTAAACCTTAAAAATAAAACTCAACTAAAAAAAAACCTAAACCTAAAAAATAAACTAAAATAAAAAACCAAAACTAAAATAAATAAACTAAACTAAATAAAAACAAAAAATAAACTTAAATAAAAATAAAATAAAAATAAACTAAAATAAATAAAAAATAAACTAAATAAACTAAATAAACCAAAACCTATAGGTTTACTTAATTTTAAAAAACCATAAACCCTAAATCCTAAACCCTAAACCCTTAAACTTACCCTAAACCCTAAACCCTAAACCCTAAACCCTAAACCTTAAACCCTAACGCTAAACCCTAAACCCTAAAAGCTTAAACTCTAAAACCCTAAACCCTAAACATTAAACCCTAAACCTTAAACCTTAAATCCTAAACCCTAAAACCTAAACCCTAAATCGTAAACCCTAAACCATGAACCTAAACTAAAAATAACTAAATAAATTAAAAAATAAACCTAAACCCTAAAACCTGATAAACATAAACCTAAACAATAAGAATGGGCAAAATCTTGATGGTGGAACATCACATCAACGCGTCTAAATCTATCTGGAGGCAAAGATGAGGCAAGATCGAGTGGTGGTGGGGATGAGATGCTATGGATATGGAGGGGTGGCAAATGAGGCTGGAGGGACAGAGGTTACGTGGTGGTGGCGGAGTGAGTGATTGGGGATATGATGGTGGATCTTGCTACTCAAGAGGCCGGGGTGGTTCTGATGGGAACTGGAGAAACTAAAGAATGACCATCCGATCTACTGCTTATGGAACTGTCTTTATAGTAGAGAAGGTTCTAGTTATCTAAGGTTTTTTATTTGCTCTATGCATGCTCATTTTTTATCTAGGTTGTCGCTTATGTCTTAGAAAATTTGTGTGTTACTTGGTTAATGAAATTGAAAAGAAGAAATGTTGAATTTGAATTTGTTCTCTATTAAAGAAAACCAAAAACCCTAAACCATAAACTAAAACCAAAACCCTAAACATAAAACCAAAACCCTAAACCCTAAACCTTTAAAACCCAAACCTTAAACCCAACCCTAAACCTAAACCCTAAAACTAAAACCATAAACCTAAGCCCTAAAACTAAACCTAAACCCTAAAAAAACTTTACATTCTAAACCCCAAACCATAAACCCTAAACCCTAAACCCTAAATTAACCCTAAACCCTAAAACCTAAGCCCCAAAAAGCCAAAAACCTAAACTAAAATAAATAAACCTAAAATAAATAAACTAAACTAAATAAAAATAAAATAAACCTAAATCAAAATAAAAAATAAAATAAACTAAAATAAATAAAGAATAAACTAAATTAACTTAAAACTACCACTTGACTTAATTTTAAAAAATAAATAAAAAATAATAAAACTCTAACCCTAAACCCAAAACCCTAAAACCTATAACCCAAAACCCTAAACCCTAAACCCCAAACCCTAAACCCAAAACCCTAAACCTTAATCCCTAAGCCCTAAAAACCTTAAAACCTAAACCTAAATTAAATAAAAACTAAAAATAAAATAAATTTAAAAACATAAACCTAAATCAAAAAATAAAAATAAAATAAAAACCTAAGCTAAAATAAAACCAAAACCAAAACCTAAACCTAAAAATAAAATAAAAGAAAAATAAAATCTAAACTAAAAATAAATAAATAAATACCTAAACAAAACTAAAAAAAAATAAAATAAACTTAAAAACAAAAAAACCTAAATAAAATAAAAACTAAACAAAAAATAAAAATAAAATAAACCTAAAATAAAATAAAATAAAAACTAATTAAAAATCAAAACCTAAAATATAAACCTAAAAATAAAACTTAAAAATAAATTAAAAATAAACCTAAACCTTAAACTAAAAAAAACCTAAACCTAAAATAAATAAAATAAAATAAACCTAAACATACACTAAAATAAACTAAAAAAATAAAAACTAAAAATAAATGTAAAATAAAAACCTAAAACCTAAACCTAAAAAATTAAAATAAAAGCCTAAGCCTAAACCTAAAAATAAAAAATAAAACCTAAACCTAAAATAAAAAAAAAAAACTAAACTAAAAAATAAATTAAAATAAAAAACCTAAACTTAAATAAAAAACCTAAAATAAATAAAATAAACTAAATTAAAATAAAAATAAACTAAATAAAAATAAAAAATAAAATAAACTAAAATAAATAATAAATAAACTAAATAAACTAAAAAAATCTAAACCACCGCTACCATTTGAAAAAAAAAACCCTAAACCTTAAATGCTAAACCTAACCCTAAATCCTAAACCCTAAACCCAAAACCCAAACCCTAAACTCTAAACCCAACCAAACTTACAACTTAAACCTACAACCTAAACCATAAAACCTAAATAACTCTAAATACTAAACCCTAAACCCTAAACCCTAAACCCTAAAACCCTAAACCCTAAATCCTAAACTAACCCTAAACTATAAACTAAAAAAGTTAAAACTAAAACTAAACCCTAAACCCTCAACCTAACTAAAACCCTAAACTAAACCTAAACCCTAAACTCTATACCCTATAACCCTAAACCCAAAACCCTAAACCTTAAATCCTAAACACTAAAACTAAACCTAAACCCTAAATCTAAACCAAACAAAACTTAAACTCAACCCTAACCCAAACCCTAAACCCTAAACTTAAACCCTAAAAAAGCTAAAACCTAAAATAAATAAACTAAAGTAAATATAAATAAAAATAAACCTAAATGAAAATAAAAAATAAAATAAACTAAAATAAATTAAATAAAAATAAAATAAACCTAAACCTACCACTTGACTAAACTTTAAAAAATAAATAAATAAAACCCTAATCCAAAACCCTAAATCCTAAACCCTAAACCTAAACCCTAAAATCTACAACCCCAAACCTTAAACCCAGAACCCTAAACCCTAAACCCTAAACCCTAAACCATAATGCCTAAACCCTAAAAACCTAAAAACCTTATCCTAAAATAAATAAAACCTAAAAATAAATAAATAAAAATCCTAAACCTAAATAAAATAAAAAAATAAAATAAAATAAAAACCTAAACTAAACCTAAACCTAAACCTAAAAAATAAAATAAAATAAAAAATAATAACTAAACTAAAATAAATAAAATAAAAACCTAAACTAAACTAAAAAAAATAAAATAAACCTAAAAATAAAAAACCTAAATAAAATAAAAACTAAACAAAAAATAAAAATAAAATAACCCTAAAATAAAATAAAATAAAACTAAATCAAAACATAAACCTAAAATAAAACCTAAAAATAAATAATAAAAAAAAACCTAAACCTTAAACTTTTAAAAAAAAACTAAACCTAAAATAAATAAAATAAAATAAACCTAAACCTAAACTAAAAAATAAATAAACCTAAACTTAAACCTAAAATAAACTAAACTAAACCCTAAACTAAATAAAATAAAATAAACAAAAAAACCCTAAACCTAAAAAAAAAATAAAATCTAAAAAAAAAAACCTAAAATAAAACCTAACCTAAACCTAAAAAAATAAAATAAAAACCTAAACCAAAACCTAAAATTAATAAAATAAAACCTAAACTTTAAAAATAAAATAAAAATAAAACTAAACTAAAAAAATAAACATAATCCTACACTTGAACCTAAAAATTAAACTAAAATAAAAAACCTAAACTTAAATAATAAAGCTAAAATAAACTAAATAAAAATAAAAAATAAACCTAAATAAAAATAAAAATTAAAATATACTAAAATAAAAAAACCTAAACCTATCAGTTTACCTAATTAAAAAAATCCTAAACCTTAAACCCTAAACCCTAAACCCTAAACCCTAAATCCTAAACTCTAAACCCAAAACCCTAAAACCTACAACCCAAAACCCTAAAACCTACAACCCAAAACCCAAAACCCAAAACCCCAAACCCTAAACCCTAAACCCTAAACCCTAAACCTTAATCCGTAAACCCTAAAAAACCAAAAAACTAAAGCTAAATAATATATAATTTAAAATAAAATAAAAGCCTAAGCTAAAACCTAAACCTAAACCTAAACTTTAACCTAAAAATAAAATATAATAAAAAATAAAAATAAACTAAAAATAAATAAATAAATACCTAAACTAAACTAAAAAAATAAAATAAACCTAAAAAAAAAAAAAACCTAAATAAAATAAAAACTAAATGAAAAAAAAATATAATAAACCTAAAATATAAAGTTAAAATAATACATAAAAAATAAAAAAATAAAACCTAAACCTTAAACTAAAATAAAAAAAACCTAAACCTAAAATAAATAAAATAAAATAAACCTAAACCTAAACTAAAATAAAAAACCTAAACCTAAAATAAACTAAACCTAAACCCTAAACTAAATAAAATAAAATAAATTAAAAATAAACCTAAACCCAACCTAAAAAATAAAATGTAAAAATAAACCTAAAACCTAAACTTAAAAAAGTAAAATAAAAACCTAAACCTAAAAATAAAACCTAAACCTAAAAAATAAAATAAAAATACAACTAAACTAAAAAAATAAACATAAACATAAACCTAAACCTAAAGAATAAACTAAAATAAAATACCTAAACTAAAATAAATAAAACTAAAATAAATAAAATAAACTAAATAAAAAAAAATAAACTTAAATAAAAATAAAAAAATAAACCTAAATTAAAATAAAAAATAAAATAAACTAAAATAAATAAAAAATAAACTAAATAAACTAAAAAAAACTAAACCTACCGGTATACCTAATGTTTTTTAAAAAAACCTAAACCTTAAACCCTAAACCCTAAACCCTAAATCCTAAACCTAGAATCCTAAACCATAAACACTAAAACTAAGCCTAAACACTCAACCGTAAACTTACAACTCTAAACCTACAACCCAAAACCATAAACCAAAATAACCCTAAAACCAAAAAACCCTAAACCTAAACCCTAAAAAACCAAAACCCTAAACTTAAACCCTAAACCCTAAACTAATCCTAAACCCTAAAACCTAAACCCTAAACCTAACCTTAAACATTAAACCCTAAACCCTATAAACCCTAAACTTTAAACTATAAACCCTAAACCCTAAAACCCTAAACCCTAAACCCTAAACCCTAAACCCTAAACCTTAACAACCTAAAAATCTAAACCTAAAGTAAATAAAATCTAAAAATAAAATAAATAAAAAACTTAAACCTAAATAAAATAAAATAAAATAAAATAAAAACCTAAACTAAAACCTAAACCTAAACCTAAAAATAAAATAAAATAAAAAATAAATTAAAAATAAAATAAATAAATAAAACCTAAACTAAGCTAAAAATGAAATAAACATATAATAAAAAAATCTAAATAAAATAAAAATAAAATAAATAAAATAAACCTAAAATAAAACTAAATAAAACCTAAACCTAAAAAAAAAATAAAAAATAAATAAAAAACCTAAACCCTAAACTAAAAGAAAAAGTAAACCTAAAATAAAAATAAAATAAACAAAATAAAATAAACTTAAACCTAAACTAAAATAAACTAAACTAAAATAAATAAAACTTAAACCTAAACCTAAAATAAACTAAACCTAAACCCTAGACTAAATAAAATAAAATAAACTAAAAATAAACCAAAACCTAAACTAAAAAATAAAACCTATAAAAAAATCTAAAACCTAAACCCTAAAAAGCCAAAAACCTAAACCTAATCTAAATAAAACCTAAAAATAAAATAAATAAAAAACTACTAAACAAAATAAAAATGAAAACTAAACAAAAAAATAAAATAAACAACTTAAAATAAAATAAAATAAAACTAAATAAAACCTAAACCTAAAATATAACCTAAAATAAACCTAAAAAAAAATATAAAACCCTAAACCTTAAACCCTAAACCATTAACCCTAAATCCTACTAAACCTAAACCCAAAACTAAGTTTAAACCCTAAACCATAACCCTAAAGCCTAAAGCCTTAAAACCCTAAACCCTAAACCCTAAGCCCTAAACCCCACTCCTAACCCCTAAACCTAAACCCTAAACCCTAAACCCTAAACCATAAAACTTAAACTAACCTTAAACCATAAACCCTAAACTCCTAAACCCTAAACCTAAACCTAATCTAAACCCTAAACCCTGTTAACCCTAAAACCCTAAACCTAAACTCTAAAAAAAAAACCCTAAACCTAAAGCTAAACACTAACTAAACCTAAACCCTAAACCCTAAATCTTAAACACTAAACCCTAAATCGTAAACCCTAAAACCCTAAACCCCAAACCCTAAACCCTAAAAACCTAAAAACTTAAACCTAAAGTAAATAAAACCTAAAAATAAAATAAATAAAAAACCTAAAACTAAACTAAAACCTAAACCTAATCCTAAAATTAAATAAAATAAAACAAATAAAATAAAAGTAAAATAACATAAATAAAAACCTAAAATAAACTTAAAAAATAAAATAAACCTAAATAAAAACCTAAATAAAATAAAAGCTAAATGTAAAATAAAAATATAATAAAATAAAAACTAAATAAAAACCTAAACTTAAAAATAAAAAAATAAATTAAAATAAAAAATAAAAACTAAACCTAAAATAAAATAAAATAAAAAAAATAAAATAAACCTAAACCTAAACAAAAAATAAACTAAACTAAATAAATAAAACCTAAACCTAAACCTAAAATAAACTAAACCTAAACCCTAAACTAAATAAAATAAAATAAACTAAAAATAAACCTAAACCAAAATTAAAAAATAAAACCTAAAAATAAACCTAAAATAAAAACCTAAAACCTAAACCCTAAACCCTAAACCCTAAACCTTAAACCCTAAAAAGCTTAAAACCTAAACCTAAACTATATAAAACCTAAAAATAAAATAAATAAAAAACCTAAACAAAAAAAATAAATTAAAAATAAAATAAAATCAAAACATAAACTAATACCTAAACCTAAATCTAAACCTAAAAAGAAAAAAAATAAAATAAAAAAATTAAAACTAAACTAAAATAAAATCCTAAACTAAACTAAAAAAAACCTAAATAAAAAAAAACTAAGCCTAAAATAAAATAAAATAAACCTAAAAATAAGATAAATTAAAATAAAACTAAATAAAACTTAAACCTAAATAATAAACCTAAAAATAAATAAAAATAAAACCTAAACCCTAAACTAAAAAAAAATCTAAACCTAAAATAAAAATAAAATAAACCTAAACCTAAACTAAGATAAACTAAACTAAAATAAATAAAACCTAAACCTAAACCTAAACCAAATAAAATAAAATAAACTAAAAATAAACTTAAACCTATACTTAAAAATAATACATAAAAATAAACCTAAAATTAAAACTTAAAACTACATAAAAAAGGAAAATAAAAACCTAAACATAAACTTAAAAATAAGAAAAATAAAACTTAAACCTAAAAAATAGAATAAAAATAAAACTAAACTAAAATATAAACTTAAAATAAATAATTAAACTAAACTAAATATAAATATAAATAAACTTTAAAAAAATAAAAAATAAAATAAACTAAAATAAATAAAAAATAAACTAAATAAACCTAAACCTACAAGTTTACTTAATTTTAAAAAATAAAAAAAATAAAAGATAAATAAAAGAAAAACCCTAAACCCAAAACCTACAACCCTATACCCTAAACCAAGAACCCTCCACCCCAAGCGCTTCTCATTCTCGATTTTTTGAATCCCTATTGGTATGCTTGACTTGGGATTTATGTCTTTGGCGATTTTGATCGATTTCAAAGGCTTTGAATGATATAGTAGCTGTGATGTTTTATCATCCATGGTTAGTGAGTTCTAGTCCTTGGGTTCCACCTAAAATATGGATGTTTTGCTAGGGCATCGACATTTTGGGATTGGCAAAACCCTAATGCATCTTCCATTAAATCTTTTAAGGAAGTGCTCTAGTAAGATTTCTCCTCTGTTGAGTTAATCTCTCTCAACATCTTTGAGGCTCATTGCCGATATGTGCTCTAATGTGGATGCTGAAAGTTGACAAACCCTTGAATTTTCTCTATTAGTAAATTTTCAGTATCATCTCAATTTGGAAAAAGATCCACTTTTTCCATAATCTCAAGCTTATGGGTGCCTTCTCACTATTGACCTCGATATCCTGATTGAACGTTCTAATGATCTAGATTATCCATGTGTTTTTTACATTATTCTTATTTCATCCTTAATTGTCAAATGTGTTTGCTAAAGTAGTCACCCCTTTTTAACATTAAGGAGGAATCTCCTATTATCCTTGAGTGGTTATTTCTTCCTGATATGCACATTCATTTGTTACCCATCATGTTTTTTTACTATTGGGGTTTTATTTGGTCAGCCTTTTGCACTCCTCCGTTTATCACCGAAAGTGATCTTGCTCCTTCTATGGCTCTGATCCCCAATTAAACATAACTCAAAAATACCCAAAGAAGTTTGCATTGGAATCAAAATATGGGTATTTTGCAAAAGGTTTGAATTGGAGAAGCTTCTCATTTTTTGTTCCATCAGAAATACATGGGCATGATAATTCCGTAATGTTTTATTCTCCATCCCCACTTAAAAAAAATGAATTCCTTCTAAGGAAAAATGTCGTTGTCTCTACCCATAATCCATCTGCATTTATGTTCCGTAAATCGAATCTTTAGATCCTATGATGGTATGAAAGCTACACATTGATGTTGAGTCCTTGAATGCAGTTAATCCTATTAAACATGTTTCCTCTAATGTTGGTGGATCTCGACCATATTCAAAATGGAAGGATGATTTACCGCTTATTCCTTCTTCCAATAATTCTAATGCACAAAATAATAAATCTTCTAAGCTATTAAGATGATTCTCATTTCCTCTAATTATATTCTATTCATCGCCTTTCAATCGATGAAATGAAGCTTTTAATGATGATTTAAATGATGTCAAGTACGCAAAAAAATATTTTGATCCAAATTTTACTACTTGTGCTTTAATTGTCTTAAATCATCACCATCTCTCATTTCAATCTTGATATTCATTTTAATCCTACTTTTCAACTAAATATTGATTTGGAAGAAGGTGAAACTACCCTCTAAACACTTGATATTTCTTTAAATCCAGACCAATGTTACTAAATTTTACCGCATGATAGCTCTAGTGGAAAAGAAAATGTCCTCCAAACTTATCATGCTAAAAAGAAAAAAATGTTAAAAATTTCCTCCCCAATTGTCCAAAAAATACCGTATCTACCTCTCCTCTCAAATTAACCTTGCTTAACCCTCCTTTATCTTCCTTTTCTTTAATTTTCTTATTTGGAATGTTAGAGGGATTAGTACCCTCTCTATTTGTAATATATTAGAAATCTTTGTTGCATTCATAATATTTCTCTTTTATTGCTCTAGTAGCCCTTATTCAAGCTAATAATATTAATGTTGAAAGAATGACGTTTAATAATTTTTTTTCAATGTTAGTAATAAGATTTTGGTTTTAATCGTAATTTCGTTGAGGTCTATATTCTTGATGACTTTCATCAAGTTGTCAATGCTCACATCTCTTTGGTGATTATTATGTTTTTGGGGGTCTTTTATTTATGCATCTTGTTATGAGATCTGGTAGAATCTTCTTTGGGATAATTTAAAGGATTTTGCTACCTACTCTATCTACAAACATTTATTTTGGTGGTGATTTCAACACCATTTTATTCTCATCAATCAATGAAGTGGTGGTTGCTCTCCTAATTTTCATTCCATGGAAGATTTCTCCTATAAGTAATTCTGATCGATATTAGATTTAATGGCTCTAATTAAACTTGGTAAAACTCTCTAGACTCTTGGCAATGGTTGAACTAGATTCTTTTAATACTATTGGATTAGTCAATGGCCAATTACTTATTGACCATTTAACCAAAACCTGTCGACCATGCCCTCTTCCTGCTCTATTAAAGATAATCCTAATAGACTAAAAACCTCCTTTTAGATTTCAAAATATGTGGATCCGGTATTAATTTTTTAATTTGCATAATTGGAAAGCTCCTTTACATCTTGGTAATTCGATTATGGGATGAATAGACATTTGTTTAAACTTAAAAGATTAAAAAAAAATTTTGGCTAGTGAAACAAGCATTCTTTTAAGAACTTTTTTGCTAATATTAAAGATATGGAAAAATTGGTTTGTTATCTTAAAGCATCTATTATGTCCCATCCTTCTAAGATTACAGCATTGATCTCAAAGAGGTGAAAGGATAAATTGTTAGTTTCCAAAATAAAGAGACTTATCGTGCCAAAAAAGCTACTAGTAAACATGTTATGGATGATGACAGAATACTAAGTATTTCCATTCTTGGTTAATAAAAAGAGAGATTTAAATAATATTCAAAAAATAAAAACTATCAATGGAGATTGGATTATGGAGAATAATGATATTAAGGAATCAGTAATTAATTACTTTAGAAATAATCTTAATAGGAATTGCTCATATGAAGTTATTTCATAAACATACTTGATTCCTTCTATTATTACTAATGATGATAATGATTTTCTTACCATTGTGCCTAATGAAGATGGAATTTTCAAAGTTTTGAATAGTCGAACATAGATTCTCTTTCTCTCGTCCGAGGGTTTCACCTCAATTTTTTCAAAATGTTGGTTTAATAAAAATGATTTGATTAATGTTGATTAATTTTTTAATGGTAATCCTTTTCTAAATATTTTTCTAGTACTTATATTATTCTTATACCTAAGAAAAGATAATCCGACTATTAGAGTGATTTCATCATAGTCTTGCATTCTTCAATAAGCTAATTTTTGAAATTCTCACAATAGATTTCTAGTCCTTTACTCAATAGAATTATCTCTCAATCAAATTGGTTTTGTTAGAGGTAGATCCATTACAAGATTTTACTTGCCCAAGAATTAATTCATGATCATCTGGTGCCAATACTTGAGGTGATAATATTCTTTTCCGCTAGATATTACCAAAGCCTTGAAAACATCTCTTGGGATCTCCGCTTTCCATCCCAAATTTAAATTTATTTGGCTTTTGATAAATTTATTTTTCTTATTAAATATTATATTAATAATGCTTGGTTTTTTTATTTTGTTTAATGAGGATGCTCTGGGCTTCTTTCCTCTTCCCATGGCTTATGACAAAGGGATCCTTTATCTCCTACTTTATTTATTATTGTTGTTGAGGACTTATCTAAGAGCATCAATGATTTATTCTTAAACAATCCTAGTATGTACTATAAAACTCTTGGTGGTCTTCCTGCTTCCCATTTAAGTTTTACGATGATTTCATTATTTTTGCAATGCTTCTATTCATCACATCAACATCTTTTTTTTAAAATAACTTTAGTAGAGAAAGTGGTTCTCTATCAATGATACAAAAGTTATTTTATCACTTCCTCTAGTATGTCTAATAATAAAATTAGTCAACGCAAGATATCATTAATTTTTAAACATCAACACTTGCTCTTAAGTACTTGGGTGCTCGCTTCTTGAAAGGTCCCTCAAACATTCCCATCTCTCTTTCACGAAGTTATCAAAAAAAAATTCAAATAAAATTTTTATTTGGGAATTCCATTTTATTTTCCTTTGAGGTAGGCACACTATCCTTAAAAGCACTCTTAACTCAATGCCTCTTTATTTGATTCAAACTATTATCCCCACTAATGCTACACTTATCGAATTGATCATTTGTTTAACAAATGTTTGGCTCCAATAATTCTACCAAAAGAATGACATCTAGGCATAAATGTTGTGGTGCTTCGAGAAGGTGCTCTTGGTTGAAAGCCTATTCATGAAGCTTATCAACGCCTTCTCACATAAGCTCCTGCTTGAATTTTAGAAAGAATGATTGCCTTTCGCTGCGTTTATGATGGAAAAATATTACAATGTAACCCTCTTAATTGTGCTTATAAAGTTGGTCACTCTCCGCTTTGGAAAAAAGCTTTTCTCCATTAAATGGGTTGCCAAATCATTAATATCTTGGGGTATTCAAGTTCTTCCTTCTTGGCAAGACAATTGGCAATGTCTCTATTAAAACTCTTTTATCTACCCAATTATACCATCAAGTTAAAGTTAGTTCTTTTGGCTTAATAACAATTGAATGAAAGCAAACTTGGGAATTATATCCCTATTTCTCTTTTTGACAACTTTAGAAATATCCCCATTTCTTCTAACAAACTTGACCAAATTATTTTCAAGCTTTCTTATAATTGTGACTTTGTTCTTAAAGAGGTTTGAATTTTATTAGAATACATAGTCTCTCTAATGTTTTTATTAAACTTTGGAACAATATCACCCCATTTCCATTTCTTATTCAATTTTAGCTTGAGTATTTTGAATAACTTTATTCCTGGACTCTTTGGACTAAAGGGTTTTACTTACCTTCAAATTGTTATTTTTGCTTTCATATTGAAAATGTAAATCATGTTTTAGTCAATGGTGCCATTGCTTCTAAATTATGGTTTCAGTATGATGATTTATTTAATTCTAACTATTTCCAGGGATCTCTTTTTTTATATCAACATTTAGAAGTCTATTTGAAAAATACAGTGAAAGGTAATATCAAAGTTTTAATTGATATTACCCTTATCCGGTTCATTTAGATGGGTAGAAATGATGCTAAATATTATGGTATTCCTAAGAACCATAAAAAGGATCCTGGCAAAAACTAAAAAAATTCAAGCTCTTTTTAATGCCAATCTTATTAGTAATATTCATTTTAGAGGTTATAAATTTTTGGCTGAAAAATTGGGTATCATTCTGCCTTAGTTTGACTCTTACAAAAGTGTTAGGATTATCCATTAGATCAATCCTAAAGAAAATTTGATTAAAGTGAATACTGATGGTTTTGTTGCTTCCAATAAATATGGATATGGTGGTATCCTTAGGGATTCTAAAGGTACTATCATTTGTGCTTATGCCTATCCTCTCAAAGCCTATTATGTTATTGCTAAGCTTATGGATGTTAATAAAGTTATTGAAATTTATTTAAATAGAGGTTTCCTCAAAATCTCGATTGTAGTTGAGGCTCTCTTTCTTCTTGACATGCTTAATTACAATAGAAATGGGAATGCTGAATTATTTTATCTTCTTAATCAAACTAAAAATCTTCTTTCTCAAGTTTATTTTAAAATTTCCCACATCCTTCATGAAGGTAATGCTTGTGTTGATTACTTGGCTAACTTTGGTGCCAACTTAACTACACTTTATTTGACAACCAAACTTTGCCTAAACTATTAAGAGGTTTGGTTAATCTAGATAATGATTGCTTATCTCGATTATAAATTCTTGGCTTAGTTTTTGCTATTTTGATGATCTGTTTTCTTTTTGCATGTTAAACCCTCTTTGGGTTGTGGTTATCTAATTATTTTCTCTCTTTGGCTTGAGCTTGGTTATGTTTTTAATCTATTACTTTTGGATTAGCCTTGTTTTTACTACCTGGTGGTTATTATAAGTGCAGCCTAGGTTCTTTTGGTTTTTTAGCTTGGTGGCTTCTGTCTATCTGGCTAGGTGTTTACCACAATTTTCCCTTGGCTACTTTTTATATCCTCCTTTTGGGTTGTGGCTATCGCTGATGTAGGATTTTCTTTCTTGTATGGGTTTTGCCTCTTTTCTGGGCTGCTAGCTAACTTACCTAAGTTGGATCTGCTGCTGTGGTGGTTGATAGGGTGGCATTGTTGGCTGGTTAGGTTGTTGGATGGCTGGCTATTTTGGCTATTTTTTATTTTCTATTGGTGACTAACTGTCGCTATTGGTGGTTTGGCTTGATTTTGGCATGGTGGACATTGTTGGTTGGCTGTTATTTTCTCTATTTTGTTGACTAGGGCTTGGTGGTTGGTTTTGCTAATTTTGTTTTATTTCTTTTGGTTGTGGTTTTGACCTCATCCTATATTAGCCTTCTTCTCTTAGCTGCAGTGGCTTTGGATTTGGGTATTGTTCTAGATTGGCTGGTTGAAGGCTATTTTGTGGCTGTTAGTTGGCCTCTCGGTGGTTTGGTTGGGTGCTTTTATTGCTATTATTCCTGCTATTGGTTTGTAGTGTATCTTACTGGGCTTTGTACCTTTTGCTTTGGTTTATTTTTGTTCTACTTACGGATCGATTTTTTTGTGTTGGTTGGGTTTGGTGGTTATTATCCGCTTTCTACCCTTTCCTAGTGTCTTGGGTGATTTTGTCTTGATGTGCTATTGGTCTTTACACTTACTTGGGTCTTCTACTATGGTGGTTGGCTAGGAGGATATGTTGGTGGTTTGGTTGGTTGTATTAGCTATGGGTTGGTTGAGGGGTATTTTGGCTACTTTTCTGGTCTAATGGTGACGCCCAGAACGCTAGTGTTCTTTCCATTATTTGTATCCTCCTACTTTGTTTTTTCTCTCTCAGAATGACCCTCTTTTCTTGTTTGGGTGGTAGCCTTGTTGCCCACCCCTTTGCGTTAGGGGTGTTTTAGTAGCTCTTTTTTCTGCATTTTTGGTGGAGGATATAAGCACTTGTGTTTATCTTTTTTGCTCTTATTGGTCCCTAGTTTTTGTTGTTACCTCTATCATAAGCTAGCTCCTTTTGATTTTGTTATTCCTTTTGGTGTTTGGTGGTGCTCCTACGTATCATTGTTATCTCCTGGTTGATTATCTTCCTTATTGGGCTTGGTTGTTCAAGTGTTGGTTTGTTATGTTTGTTTGGAGGATTTTGTAGCCTTCCTGGATGATAGACTTTGGATGATGGGCAACATGAGGTATGCTGGCTATGATGGCCTAGATGTTTCTCACTCTTTCTTCTTTTTGTTGGTAGTGTTATATGTAATTGTAACCCTTCTCCTAATGTTTGGATGCATACACATAGTGTTGCTCCTTAAGATGATTATAACTAAGCCTGAGCCTTTTTTTACTTTTCTCATTTTATTTGCTCTTACTTTTTATGCTTGCTTAATTGTACTCATCCTTTCAAAAGTATGTTGCAGATTTCTTTTATAGGTTGGGAGAGTCTTGTAGGTGGATCTTGTGGAAAATGAAGTTTGTCGCCGCTTACATGGATTTTTTGGTTTCTTGCTTTATTTCCTTCATTATTGAAATAGTTAGGGGATTTATATCTTTAGGATTCATTGTAGCTCTTGAGCATTAGGTTAGAGATTACCCCTCTAAGGACTTTTTTTTCTTTATGGCAATAAAATTTCCTTAATTTCCTTTAAAAAATAACCTTAAACCCTAAAACCCTAAGCCCTAAACCCTAAACCCTAAATCCTAAACCCTAAACCCTAAACCCTTAACTCTAATACCTAAAATCTACAACCCTAAACCCTAAACCCTAAACCCTAAACACTAAACCTTGAACCCTAAATCATAAAAACCTAAAAACATAAACCTAAACTAAATAAAACCTAAAAATAAAATAAATAAATAAAACCTCCTAATTAAAATAAAATGTAAAATAAAATGAAAACCTAAACTAAACCTAAACCTAAAACTAAACCTAAACCTAAAAATAAAATAAAACTAAACTAAAATAAAATAAATAAAACCCAACATAAATAAAATAAAATAAACCTAAGAGTATAAAACATAAATAAAATAAAACTAAATGTAAAATAAAAAAATAAATAAACCTAAAACTAAAAAAAAATCCAAAACATAAACCTAAAAAATAAATAAAAAAAAACCTAAACCTAAACTAAAAGAAAAACCTAAACCTAAAAAAAAAAAATAAAATAAACCAAACCTAAACATAAACTAAAATAAACTAAACCTAAACCTATACCTAAACTAAATAAAATAAAATAAACTAAAATGTAAACCTAAACTAAAAAATAAAACCTAAAATAAACCTAAAATAAAAAACTAAACCTAAACCTAAAAAAAATAATAAAACCTAAACCTAAACAAAAAAATAAAAAAAAAATAAAAATAAAACTAAAATAAACCTAAACCTAAACCTAAAAATTAAATTAAAATAAAAATGCTAAATTAAAATAAATAAACCTAAAATAAATAAACTAAACTAAATAAATATAAAAAAATCAAATAAATTAAAATAAATAATAACTAAATTAAGTAAACTAAATAAAACTCAACATACCAGCTTACTTAATTTAAAAAAAAAAACCCTAAACCCTTAACCCTAAAATTGACCCTAAACCCTAAACCCTAAACCTACAACCCTAAACCTACAACCTAAACCCTAAACCCTAAATCCTAAACCCTAAAACCTAAACCCTAAACCCTAAACCCTAATCCTAAACCCTAAAACTAAAAGCATAAACCCTAAAATCCTAAACCCTAAACCTAAACCCTACACCCTAAATCCTAAACCTTAAATCCCAAACCCTAAACCTAAACCTAAAGTAACTAAATAAATTAAAAAATCAATCTAAACCCTAAAACTTAAGAAACCTAAACCTAAACCTAAACCCTAAGAATGGGTAGAACCATGATGGCAGGAATGTCACTATCACCCTAGCTCAGTCTAAATCTGGTGGTGGAGGCCACATGGAGGTAAATCTGTGTGGTGGTGGGGATCTGAGCCGGTGGATGGAGGTGGTGGTCGGAGCGGTGGTTATGGAGGTGAGAGGAGCCACGAAGGTTATAGTCGTGGTGGTGGCGGAGGGAGAGATCGGGGATATGATGGTGGATCCTGCTACTCTAGAGGATGGGGGTGGTTTTAATGGGACTGGAGAAACTGAAGAATGACCAATCCGATCTGCTGCTTATGGACATGTGTCTTTAGAGTAGAGACGATTTAAGTTAACAAAGGTTTTTGATTTGTTCTATGTGTGATCATTTATGATCTATGTCGTCTCTTATGACTTAGAAAACTTGGAGTGTTAATTGGTTGATGAAATCATAAAGAAGAAATATTGAATATG
The DNA here is from genome assembly GCA_021442155.1 of Cymbidium sinense. Classification (NCBI taxonomy): domain Eukaryota; kingdom Viridiplantae; phylum Streptophyta; class Magnoliopsida; order Asparagales; family Orchidaceae; genus Cymbidium; species Cymbidium sinense. The sequence goes on from JAKCPB010001326.1 coordinate 20,609, forward strand.
AATTGGTTCTCTGTTTAAAAAAAACCAAAAACCCTAAACCTAAAACTTAAACCCTAAACCCTAAAAAGCCTAAACCCTAAAACATAAACCCCAAACCCTAAACCCTAAACCCTAAACACTAAACCCCAAACCCTAAATCCTCAACTAACTCTAAACCCTAAACCCTAAAAAGCTAAAAACCTAAACCTAAACTAAATAAAACCTAAAAATAAAATAAATAAAAAAACCTAAACCAAAATAAAATAAAAAAATAAAATAAAAATAAAACCTAAACTAAAACCTAAACCTAAACCTAAACCTAAAAGGAAAATAAAAAATAAAAAATAAAACTAAACTAAAATAAAATAAATAAAATACTAAATTTAATTAAAAAAATTAAAACTAAACCTAAATTAAAATAAATAAACCTAAAATAAAATAAAATAAAACTAAATAAAACCTAAACCAAAAAATAAACATAAATAAAATCTAAATAAATAATAAATAAAACCTAAACCTAAAATAAAAAATAAAATACACCTAAACCTAAACTAAAATAAACTAAACCAAAATAAATAAAACCTAAAGCTAAACCAAAAATAAACTAAACCTAAACCTAAACCCTAAATAAAATAAATAAACTAAAAATAAACCTAAACCTAAACTAAAAAATAAACCTAAAAAATAAACTTAAAACCTAAACTAAAAAAAAATAAAATAAAACCTAAATCTAAACCTAAAAATAAAAAATTAAACTTAAGCCTAAAAAATTAAATAAAAATAAAACTAAACTGAAAAATAATCCTAAAACTAAACCTAAACCTAAAAAAGAAACTAAAATAAAAAATCTAAATTAAAATAAATAAACTAAACTAAATAAAAATAAAAATAATAAAAATAAAGTAAAATTAATTATCTGAATAAACCTAAACTTATGGGTTTACATAATTAAAAAAATAATAATAAAAAAAAACTAAACCTAAACCCTAAACCTCAAAGCTAACCCTAAACCCTAATCCCTAAACCCTAAACCTACAAACCTAAACCCTAAACCCTCAACCTTAAAACCCTAAACCCTAAACCCTAAACTCCAAGCCCTAAACCTAAACCCTAAAACCCTAAACCTTAAACCCTAAAACCTACAACGCTAAACCTTAAACCCTAAACCCCAAACCCTAAACCTAAACCCTAAAAACTTGAAAACCTAAACCTAAACTTAATAAAACCTAAAAATAAAATAAATAAATAAACCTAAATCTAAATAAACTAATAAAAAAATAAAATAAATACCTAAACTAAAACCTAAACCTAAAAATAAAGATAAAATAAAATAAAATAATAAAAACTAAACTAAAATAAAATAAATAAGAAACCTAAACTAAATTAAAAAATTAAATTAACCTATAAATAAATAAACCTAAATAAAATAAAACTATAAAATGAAAAAAATAAAATAAACCTAAAAAAAAAATAAAACCTAAACCCAAAAAAAATAAAACTAAAAATAAATAATAAAATAAAACCTAAACCCTAAACTAAAAAAATAACATAAACTTAAAATAAAAAAAATAAAATAAACCTAAACCTAAACAACAATTAACTAAACTAAAATAAATAAAACCTAAAACTAAACCTAAAATAAACTAAACCTAAACCCTAAACTAAATAAAATAAAATAAACTAAAAATAAACCTAAGCCTAAACTAAAAATTAAACCTAAAATAAACCTAAATTAAAAAGCTAAAACCTAAACATAAAAAAAAGAAAAAAAAAACCTAAACCAAAACATAAAAATAAAGAATAAAACCTAAACCTAAAATAAAATAAAAATAAAACTAAATAAAAAAATAAACATAAACTTAAACCTAAACCTGAAAAATAAACTAAAATAAAAAACTTAAACTAAAATAAATAAACCTAAAATAAATAAACTAAACTAAATAAAAAATAAACCTAAATAAAAATAAAAATAAAATAAAATAAAATAAAAAATAAACTAAATAAACCTAAAACTACTGATTTACTTAATTTTAAAAAACCCTAAACCATAAACTATAAACCCTAAATCCTAAATCCTAAACCCTAAAACTTACCCTAAACTTATAACCCTAAACCTATAACTCTAGACCCTATAACTTAAACCCTAAACTATCCATAAACCCTAAACCCTCAAAACCCTAAACCCTGAAGCATAAACACTAAACACTAAACCCTAAAACCTAAACCCTAAACCCTACCCCTAAACCCTAAACCCTAAACTTTAAAACCCTAAACACTAAAAACCAAAACCCTAACCCTAAACCCTAAACCCTAAACCTAAAAGCATAAACCCTAAAACCCTAAACCCTAAAGCCTAAAGCCTAAAGGATAAATCATAAACCTTAGGGGATCACACATGCATTGTACATGACATAGAAGAAGAAAATCTACAGGGGATAAGGTTTGAATTTGATTTGATTATATGATTTGTGGAAAGAAGATCCATTGGGGATAAGAATCAATAATTCACCAAGGATTAAGTTCGAATCAAATTTAATTTATTTTCTTTTAATTGATGTGGAGGCATATCTACTAGAGATATGGGCTCGAGTCTGCTGGGGATCAAGTATATGATCTTTCACTAAGGAAGCAAATTCAGGCTATCCACTGAGGATTAGGACTTGAGTTTGATTTCATAGATTTTTTTGGGAATGTATCCACTCGGGATAAGATTTGGTAGGATTTCTTTGATTTAGACTCTACATGGGGAGTTAGTTTAATTTGGCTCCATTAGGGTGGTTGGTTATGAATTTGATTTATTTGCTGGACTTATTTTTATATGATTTGGGGCTCCACTAGGGAGAAGAGTGTGATTTAACTCACTGGGAAAATCAAATTGGGTTTAATTTAACTGAAGTATGGACCCTATCAAGCATGGACCCACCGAGAAGTTATATCACCCCTACCTAGTTTACAAATCCAAAGGATACTACCAGGTAGAGCTAGCAAACCTAAGGGGTTGTTTTTGGTGTAAATGCCATGTGCTAGAAGAAGGCGTAGCATACTTACATCTTTCAAAGCGAGGAACAACTGCTAGGATACCTGTTGGATGAACAAAAAATCAAACCTAACCTAAGGTGACTACTGAGTGAATACCGTTGGGGACTTATTCCAACTCAAAAGTAGTTAGGATTAATTTTATCTTAATTTCAGGTGATCTGATATAGTTTGTTTGGTTTTGATTGATTTTAAATTAAGGGCATATCCAATAGGGATGTGAGCTCGGTCAAATTTGATAGATTTAATTTATGGACTAGGTCGGTGTACGATGGACCCATTGAGAAGGGGCTATATTAGACTTGTCCTATCCCAAATTTACAAATCCAAAGGGATAGTCTACTGGCCATGGGGTAGAGCTAGCTAACCTAAGGGGCTGCCTTTTGGTGTGCAAAGACTATGCTAAGAAGAAGGCGTAGTAGACTTACATCTTCTAAAGCAGGGAATAACCACTGGGTGACTTGTTGGTAGCACAATAAATCAAACTCAACTTACAAGCAGCTATTGAGTGAATTCTGCTGGGGACTTTTATCAACTCAAGAGTAGTCAGGAGATTCCTATAAGGAGTTTTACTGACACTGCCCTAAAGATTGGATATCTGCTTGGGAAATGGTACCGCTAGGGGTGTCCTCTTAATCCATAAGTGAATATATATTATATTTATATGTTTGCATGGACACTATTACTGTGCAAGGGACCACACTAAGAAGGGGCTATGTCAGCCTTGACCTATCTTTGATTTACTAGACCAATGTAGAATCTGCACATCCATAGGATGGATTCTCCAACCATAGGGTGGTTACTGAAAGGGGAACTATCCAATTCAAGTAATCAGGTAGTGTCTAAATGGGGCTGCAAAGGGTGTGATCCAAATATAGTGCCCATAGTGGAGGTGCTACCAAGGGCATTATCCTCAGCACTGAAAAAGTAAGCCTATAGTTGTCGGTGGCCAATTCAAGGAGAAATCATAGCAGACTTACATTTTCCATGAGTGGTGTATCCTAAGGTGGGAGAACCAACCAACATAAGGTGTATCTATCAGCATGAGTGGTGTATCCGTCAACATAGTGAGAACCAACCAACCTAAGGTGCTCGTCAGTGTGCAATGATCAACCTGGAAAGAAAGTGTGTAGGCTTACAACTTTTCAAGCAAAACTGATCATCAGGATAGTCTATCATCGATAGGACATATGCTATCTGACCTAGAGTGACTACTAAATGAAGAGCCCCGAAGAAGGACTGGACCAAAACTTAAAGCAGTCAGGAGGGAAGTAGCTGCTAGGAGAGTTATCCTAAAACTCTAATATGCTCGACCCAGTCAATGCACGAAGGCTAATCCAAGAAGAAAGCGTAGCAGACTCACATTCTCTTAAATGAATTCAACATGAGGTAGCTTACTAGCCATACAATAAGGCCTACTAAACTAACAAGGCACTCGTCAATGTCAAATGGCCAAGGAAGTAAAGTGTAGCAAACTTACATCCTCCAAACCAAGAATACCACTAGGGTAACACACTAGGAAGGTAGCACATAAGCCCGACTTAGAATAGTTATTGAGTGAGTGCCACTTGGGGCGTTATCTCAACTCAGATTTGCCCGAGATAAAAGATATGTATTTCTTTTATATGTTTATGTGTAGTTTGTGTTTGTGTTGTGTCGATGATGGATATGATGCCACTCGGGTTCCTTACACCTACCCTAAACACATCGTGGTAGATTTGTAAAAAAAATACTTTCAACATGGAAGAGATTGAATTCAAAATGGAATTTTCATTGATGATAATTACTTTTAAACATGATTTATTATATTTCTTAAGTAGAGCCCATTGATTAGAAGATTTGGGTTCTCCTTATATTAATAAGTCGTGATAAGATCCTCCTTGGTAGGCCTTCTTTATGGAAAAGGGCCTTCCAAAGTAGGTTTAAACTTGCCTCCCATTATGATGGCAACAATCGCCTCTAACTAAAATAAGCTCTCCTACTTGAAAAGCTCTAGGACAGACCAACTTGTTGAGAGCTTGAATCATTTTAGCTTTGTATAACTTGAGGTTTTGGCATGCCCACATGTGTCTCTCCTCCAAAACTTTAAGCTCTTCTAACTGCAACTTGGTATTCTCCTTTGTTTTTATCCTGCTACCCACAGCTATCCTTAGTGATGGGAGTTGGATTTCTAATGGTAGAATGAATTCAGACACATACACTAAGGAGAAAGGAGTACACTAAGTTGGAGTTCTATATGTGGTGTGGTAGGCCCACAAGGCTTCAACTAACTACTAATCCCACTATCGCTTATTGTCGTGTCTTCTTTAGTATGATGAGAGTTTATTGAAGGCTATTACCCTGTAGTTGATTATAGAATATCTCCAATCTATGTGTGTCTCCAAAAAAATTGTTGATCTCTTGAATGCAATACCATTATCAAATATAATTTGTCAAGGCACTCAACCTATACTAAAAAAATAGAGCACATGAAGTTGTGACCTCTTGAGCGTAATCTCCTTCACCCATTTGGAAAAGTAGTTAGTAGTAAACTAAGATGAACGATGACCCTTGGAAGAAGGAGGATCAATCACCCACTATGTCAATACCCCAACACTCGAATGGCCTTGAAGCCAATGTAGGATGTAGAATGTTGGGTGGTTGGTGTAGGACCACACCAGGTATTTGACATTGGTGGCATCATCCAACTGTATCCATGAAATCTTTGACCATTCATGGCTAGTATTATTCTAGTATCTTGATCTTGGCTTTCATTTTTAGACCAGATTGGTTGGCTCCACATAATCTTGAGTGTACCTCAGTCAAGATCATATGAGCTTCTTACTTGTCTTAACAGCGTAACCACATATGATTGAAAGATTGTCGGTACAAAAGACCATCAACAAGAGCATAGGAAAGTTCTATCTACTTCATGTAATGGGCTTGGGAGTTCTCTTGAGGTAGTTTACCTTTATTTAGGTAATCCATGAATGGTTTCCTCTAAACTAACTCCTCATCCTTCTTGGCAATGGCAACCTCCCCTTCAAGAGAGTACTTTTTGATGAGTTCAATATTAATAAGGGATAAGACTTGTCTATTTTTGACCTTTATGGATATGGAGTCATCCTCCGGACATGTTAACTCCTTGGCAAGCTTGGCTAAAGCATACGCTACGTCATTCTCTCCATAAAGAATCTTATAATGGTAACCTCTTGGGTTTGGGCCAACAACTCCATGGTGTACTTATGGTAGTGATGGAGCTTGAGATTTATAACCTTATAGGAACCAATGATTTGGTTGATAACTAGCTAAGAATCAAGATGTTGATGTTCGATGCTTAGAGGACTAACCTGCATCGACTAGTCTTATATTTAGCTTCATTGTTGGTGGAGATGATATGAGAATATCATCACATTATGGTCCATAATTAAGAGAACTATTCCAACCCTACCTTTCTTGAAATAGTAGACTGTGATTCTTCTCCTCTTTGAGAGGAAGCCGCACCATCAAAGTACATCTCCCAATGGTAAATGTTAGTATCCCCTAAGTTCATGACTTATTTATCAGGGAGATCATCACTAAGAGGAGAGTCAGCAGGAAGTCAATGTGTTTCTAAGAAATTCACTATCGCTTGTCATTTCATCGCACGAAGGGCTACGAAGGAAATGTCAAACTACAAGAGGATTATGGACCGTCAAGCTAAATGTCCAGATAACATTAGCCATGTCATGAGATATTGTAGTGGATTGATCCTAGAAATTAAGTTCATCTTATGTGAAAGAATGTAGAGTTGTAGCTTTTGGGATGCAAAGATTAAAGATATGCAATGCTTCTCAATGGGTGGAAAATTAGCCTCAGTAGGAATTAGATGATGACTAAGGTAGTAGAGTGTGTTTTCCTTCTCTTCGTCATTGGCTTGGGACAACAAAGTACCAAGGGAGTCGTCTAATGCAGCAGTGTAAATAATGAGTGGCATGCATGAGATAGAAGCTACTAGAACTAGTGATGTCATCAAGTAATGCTTGATGTCTTTGAAGGCATGCTCACCCTTATCATCCCACTTGAACTTGGCATCCTTTTTGACAAGTGCTGAGAATTGCTGACATCTTCTCAATAGGTTGGATATAAAGCATCCTAGATACTTCAACTGCCCTTGGAACGACCTGAGTTGAGTTAAACGTTTATGGGGTAGCATTATTAATATCACCTTGATCTTCTTCAAATCAATTTTGATTCCCTAGTGTTAGATAATAAACCCAAGGAATTTCATTGAAACTACTATTAATACACACTTCAGGAGGTTCATTTTCAGGTTAAATTATCTTAACTATTTGAAAACTACTCTCAAGTCAAAGAGATGGCCTTCCTTTTTGTACTTTTGACCACGAGATCATCGACATAGCACTCAACTAAATGATGAATAAGTTCATCAAAGATTCAAGTCATAGCCCGCTGGTATGTAGCACCAACATTTTTACGAGCCATCCATGAAAGAGAAGACTGCATGAGATGAGGTAATGTCCACCATCACCAGATTGGTAGTAATTCATCTTTTGGACATGCCTTAAATCCTAAAATTGAAGCATATGTGAATTTGACCATTCTTTTCTTAATTGGGATGATACTCTAACTGTAGTGTTTTTCTTCCGGATGAAGCCAGCATCAATTTTTGACTTCATAAATGACCTATTGTTCTATGTCTAATCACATCCGTCTAGGAGCTTGCTTGATATGGTTAGTAGTAGGCTCCATTGTTAGTTTATGGACTACTACATCAGGAGCCAATCTAGGCATCTCTTCATTAATCCATGCAAAGTTGTCCTTAAAATTAGTTAATAGCCTAACTAAGTCATTGGTTTTAATTTCCTTCAAAAAAAATTGATGTATGTCTGGCGTGGATCTTGTTTAGTTTACAAGTTAATTTTATTGAGCTCTCTGGTTGACTTCAAACTCGGTGGTGCATCTTTGACTTCAAAATCATCTAGATCATCTGAAGTTTCTAAGCATAGCTCCTCATATGAGTTAATGTCATTTGAAAAGAACCTATCAAATTCCAAGTGATTGGTGATGACTAAGAAGTAATCATCATCATTGACTGGACCCACTATACCGAATCCTAGTTCTGGTCTTGATGAGAGCTTTTGCATTTGTTCTTCTATATTCTTTCAAAGTAACTTGTGCTTTGACTAAGTATGCGATTAACCCTTTCTTTGCTATGAACACAAGTACCAATCAAAAGGTAATTCTATTAAATCTTTATATGAATCATCCTCAAGTTCTACATTAACTACTTGACTTGAGGATGATGCTCCCAGAAAGAACCTCGAGTCTTCACACTGGATGACTTAGGGCTTCCTTAACTACCAAACCCTTAGCTTTTGAGAGGAAAGTGGGTTAGCTAAGGTTCCCCAACTAATGCCTAACTATTTCACATATAGACTTGGATACACTTATGCCAGAGCCCGCCTTCATCATATCCTCAAGTGTCACCTCCAAGGGAATCTACTACTAAGAAGAGTCGTGTGCAACCATACACCACTATGAACTAGATTCTAAGTTTATATGGATAGTGTGTACTCTTGGTACCGGGATATATCTTCTATCGGCCAATAAGGTTTTTCACTGGGACCCAACTGCCTCTTTCTCTACCTAGTGGAGGTTAGGTCATCCCGCCCATATGTTCGAATGGAGTAATGAACTATGGGTGGAATCTAATGTCGCTCCACTTCCTCCACCCAAGCCTATTTTCGCTCCTTTATCTTCTTTTCATTTTCTTTTCTTTTCTTTTCTTTTTCTTTCCTTTTATTTTTTTATTTTTTTATTTTAAATTTTGGCCAAGTTTACAGAATAGACTTGTTGATTTTGACAGTAAGCCACATCCTCATATATACGACCTCATGAATCAAATGACTTGAGATCTCCATTGACATAATACAATCCCACCTCTCACAAACTTCATACACCGATGTAGATAGGGATGGAACTATGTTGTTCTCATTTATCCATGGTCTCTCGCAAAGCTGCTGAAAGATGTATCCGAGTCTATAATGTGAAACTTGGCTTGGTCTTCCAATCATCTATCTCCAAGGGCAACACTATGGAGCCTAAGGCCTATTGACCTCACTTTTGGAGTGTCGATTCAATCTTCCCATCTTAGACTTAGGAGTCTTCTAGGCACTAAGACTTCCCTAGTCATAAGATACTTCCAACAATTAGGTAAACATTTAACTTAAGCCTAAAGACTTAAAAGGGTTAACCAGAATAGGTTATGCCTGGGGATTAGGATAATCCACCTACCCTACAATTCAAATCAAATCCATGTTCTCCTTCTAAAACCTAACCTCAAGTTCAATTCAAACATCAAATTAAAATTCAAATCCAAACCCAAATTCCAAAATCAAATGATTGAATCCCATGATCAAATCAAACTTGAAACCCTTCTTAAGCCATATGACCTATCCCATGGACTTAGCCAAATCTTAATCCAAATCAATCTAAAATCAATTGATTTTCTCATAATAAATTTATATCTTCAATCAACTTCCTAAATATAAATGATATCTACATTCAAATAATCAAAACTAAATCAAATTAAATCAAAACCCTTCCTAAGCCATATGACTTATCCCATGGACTTAGCCAAATCTTAATCCAAATTAAAATCAATTGATTTTCTCACAAATTAATCATATTTTAATCATCTTCACAAATTTAAATGAAATATACATTTTAATCATTAAAACTAAGTCAAACCAAATGAAAATCCAAACCTAAGCCACATGACCTAACTTCGTGGACTTAGCCAAATTCCTTCATTACAAAACCCAAATTCAATTGATTTTCTCATGAAACAATCATACCTTCAATCATATTCACAAATATAAATGAAATCTACAATCATCAAGCCAAACCAAAATCCACTCAAGTCAAACCAAACTGAACCCTTTTGACTTGAAATGTTCAAATGAACCAAAACCCATTTGAACCAACCCAATTTCAACTAAATTTATATATCAATCCCAAATCCATATATAAATTCAACTAAATCAAACTCAACCCAAAATAGAGCCAACTAAACCCAATTGGTCCACTTGACCCAAAGTGGCAAATTTGACCTATCTGAGCTAACCTCTAATCCTACCTAATTTGCATTGAACTAACCCCATTGAAACCTCCAATCATGATTTTTGATCACCCTAGATGAAGCTTCTCCAAAGTAATCGAGTGCTAGTGATCACCTACGGTGAGGTAAACCATTTTTTTGAGCTTAATCTATCCATAGTGTGGAGCTTTGTGAAAGAAATTTTCATTACATGATAAACTTGCGCTTGGATATGATCTCCATTCATGATGAAGGTGTAAAATTTAATCCAGCTCAATGGAGCTCGGATCTTGCCCTAGAACATGGATGATCTCCATTTCTCATAGGAAATTACAGAGATGAATATCTGATCGTCCATCCGTGCATTTTGGATGGACGACCGAGATTAAAACACATAACATCCCATGTTTCACCCTTAGAATCAGAATTTTAATCATGATCCTGATGGTCAAAAGAGCATATAGCACCGCCACTGACACGATGCTATGATGTGATAAGTTAAAGACCCAATCTTGTCACGCTATGTGAAAAGCACATGCTGCGTCAGTGGTCCACGTGGCATCGACGGGATTAAACATATAATTAAGCTTTTTTTAATTATTATTTAATCACCAAACCTTCCTAAATTCATATCTAAGCCTAGAAAATCAAACATATATGAGAAAAATTACATTAAAAGATAATTGAACATAAATATTCTAAAATTAATTTTAATTAATTTTGAATAGTTCTTTTCTCCAATTTGGTTTTATTGGGAATGTTATTTTGCTAATTACCCTTAATCCACAATTAATCCCAAACTTGTGGATTAGATGACTACCTCCCCTTTTTCTTGGATTTATTGGTTGCTTAATTAGGGAATTGCTAGCTCATTCCTTAATCACTCCTTAATGTAATTAGAAATTAGGGTATAATTAGTGGTTTAACCCTCTCATTGAGTCAATTAAGATTTGAAGTGAATACAAGTTTAGGAGTAATTTTGAGATACTTTCCTCAAGATATTTTCTAAACCCCTTTCTTCCTTAATCCATCTTTAATATGGTAATTCATTAATTACCCATTTAATTAATTTCATAAAATTCAAAACTTTCCGAACTTAATTAATCTTTCTTGGGTAGATGCTTAGGTGTCTAAGAGCCTAAGTACAATTAAAGAAATCAAAATCCAACTCACATGTGTGAGGGGGGTTATGAAACTACTTAAAACCCTTAATTTAATTAATCATTAATCATGAGCCAAATGCATTAGGCTATTTTCTACAGTGCATTTTAAATTCTGGGTTTTATGTCATCTCATTGGCTCATAATTATTTGATTAACTATTCTATGGTATAGTAAGGGTAATTAACACACTTAATTCATACCTAAACCTAATCAAAATATAAAATAGATCTAATCATCTAAAAATTGAATTTAAATATCATACACATGTGGGAATGGGTTAGAAATAGCAAAATCACCTCACATTTCTCAAATTAAATCAAACTCAAAACAATATCAAACCTTCTTTAAAAATAACTTGATTTGCTTTAAGCTCTCTTATTTCATAAGAATGTCTTTAGAATTAATTAGGGTGGAATTTAATTTATTGCTTTCATCAATTGATTTCTTTCCTAGCATTGTAAATGTGTATGTCATATGGATTTCATGCATTCATGCTTTTCAAAAATTAAATTAAAATAAAAATATTTTCTTTATGCCAAATTGCATGTTTTGGCTAAAGTAAAAATATGAATGGCTATTATCACTATTAAATTCCAAATTATTTTCAAAATATATGAATCAATTAAAAACTGTGTTACTTATATTTTATCTATAAGTTTGCATGTGAATATAAAATTTGTCTTATGTTTGCTTCCTTTCTTTCCTTAACATGGATTTGAATAAGATTAAAGTGTATAGTTCTTTAAAAGAACATAACACTTGTTCAAATATACTTTATCCCCTTCCATGTATAACCTAAGAAGATCTTCATATTCACACATATAAATTGCATAAACAAATCAAACAATCAAGTATAACTTTTTGCACTCTTTTTGTTTCCATTCATTTCTTTTGTACATATGCTTGTATTTAAGGAAAGTGGTATATTAGTCATGACAACCCTTATTTAAGTAGCCCTAAGTAGGCTTGTACCTTACATCACCATACTTACTTATGCCTTTCATACATTCATGTGCATGTGAAAATTGGATAAGAAAATCCCCTTTTCTATAATGAAAATCATGCATCATAAGCATTCAAATTTTCTTAAATTTATTTATTCCTCATAAAGTATGCTAAACATTCCCATTTGATGTGTATAGATATGCTTAGGACTCATCCATGTGCATGTTATACATGTTGGGAAAGAAATCAAGTGATGTTTATTTTGTGATATTAATTCACTTTACTTAATCTTAAAATGCCTTTCTTTTGAATGGGCTTATTTAGAGTTGATCTAAACTTAGGATTTATTAAAAGCATAATACAATATTCACTAAACAAAACTAAAATATGAATCTACTTTAGAAATTACTTAAGGTAAAGGAAAGAGTAATTTTTCTTCTCTTTCCCTCTTAACCTAGTAATTAATTGGATTCAATTGAACCTAATCAAAACAAAAAATAAAATAAACCCAAGACAACTAAACAACTTAAATGAAACCCCCTCTAACTTGAACACATTTTACACTTAGAAAATTCTAACTTAAAGCACACACATTAGGCTAAGTCACCACTTCTAGCTTTAGATTAGGGCGGTGCATGGTTTGATGTTTACTTTTATTTTTTGATGTTTGGTTTTAGTCTGTAACTTAGGGTGTGTGTGCATAGACTGAATAGTAGGGTTATCTTAGTCTAACCATTGTCTTCTGGAGGGGATTGTGCTCAAGGGGCGCTGTAATAAATAAAAATATAAATCTTGCTGTGTGCTTATACCCCTAAGCATAATCCAATAGGTGTGGACTTAGTCACCCATGTGTGGGTGTTAAGTTTAAGTCCAATATACATGCTTGGATTTGTATGGTTTGTTTTATCTAATCTCTATTTTGCAGCTGTAAGTTAGATTTTCATTTTTCCTTTTCATGTAATTTTTGGTAATTAGGATTTTGGAATGATTGTTATGGGATTTAAGATGAGCATTGGTCATGAGATCTCATCTTATGTACCATGTGAATCCTTTGGAGCATCCACATTCTAACTAGCCAAAAGAAGAAACCAAAGAAGAAAGAAGAAAGAAGAAAAGAAGAATGAAGAAATGAAGCTTGAAGGCCGCCATAACATGAATTTACTTGATTGTAAATTAATTTATTTGTAATCTAGGTTGTATGGGTAGAGCTCTACCCAATTTATTTTAGGTGGTGCCCACCACAAATGGCCTCTATTCTTTTATGTAGCTTTATAAATTGATTGATGATTTGTTTAGCTTGTGCATTAAGATGGCATCCTTTTCCTAGTTTCTTGCTTGATGTATGGCTTGATGACAATTAGGTTCTCGTGGAAAATAAATTTTACCAAATTAATCAACTCAAAAGTAAAATAAATAACTCATAACCTCACTTAAAGCCTAAGTTAAAAATCAAGATAAAATAATTAGCAACCCTTAGTGATGAGTATTTCTTTTATAATATCATGCACAAAAGCATCTTATTTCACTTTGATTGAGGGCTTCCACCTTTCCAAAGAAACTTTTGACCTTGAGAGCCATGGTGGAACCACACCTCCTCCTTCTCATTGATTTTGGCCAATAATCTTCTCATGCATTAGGCATATGAATCTTATAAGTCAAAATGATCACAAAATGAAAATAATATATAATATGTTTTCATTAGATCTAGGTCATTTTTCATGCCTTACATGATCTAGTCTAGGGAGTGAGTTTAAGGACTTAGTCTCTTCTAAATAAATAATGCCTAGCTATCTTGCATAAAGCATATGACTTGCCTGAATTTAAAATTGTAGGAAGAGTTAGTGGCCACCCCAAAGCTTTTAAGTCTATAGAGTGGTTTACTCTCTCTTGTAGAGGTAAACCATATACCCAATTTTGCCTTAGATTTATATTGTGATTTTGGCCTTTGCCAAAGCTCCATAGATTTAGGTTCTGAGGTTGCTTCTCCCTTTGTTGGCCATAAGTATAAATCCACCTCCTATATCTTGTGTTGTGGAATCATAAGCCATAATTTTAGTGAAAATTCAACTCAAATATATTAAATCAATTTCAAAATGTAAAGCCCAACCATAGATAGTTTGAGATGCTCTAGTTTCCTATCATCGAGAGCATCTCCTACTTATCTTCATTTAGCTTCAATAATAACTCTCTCTTTGATCAATCCCATTTGATCCCAAAATAAACTAATCAATAGTCCTACCTATTGCAATCTTTAGACACAATGATCATTTACCTTAATGAGTATTAAAAGAATCCCCTTCATTAGGATGTAATTAACTATGGGGCTTTCCTGTAGGGAACTTAATGAATTTAATTTAAATCCCTTTACTTTTCCTTAAAGTAGGGAAGAAACTCTGCACATATACTCTTGTCCTTAGGATTCCTTATTTAGATTAGGTCCATTATAGGTAGACTTCTATCTTTGAGATAGAAACTTCTCCTCAACATCGAATCATCACCTTAATAAGAACATCTGGATCTACGGTGTCCAAATGCATAAAAAAAGAAAGTATATTTCTATCTTATTTTATCCTCAGATAGAGTGAAGATGGAAGTATACATTTTTTTTGGAGAAATTGAAATATTTTCACCATAGTACCTTAGCTATCTTGCATTTCAAAAGAATGAACTACATAATTTTAAAATCATAGGAGGAGTTAGTCGGCCACTCAGCTATAAGTTCGTAAGTCACAATTTATTCTCTCTTGTGGAGGTAAACCCTTATGTCCACTTAGATTTAGGTCACACTAAAGCTCCTAGATTTAGGATCCGAGTTAGCTATTTCCTTTAAGCATAAATCCTCACCTCTTAAGCATTCAACCTTGTGTTATTGATTATAAGCTTAGTAATCTAATTAAATTTCAACTCAAAATATATAAATCTCCTCAATTCAAATTATAAAGCCTAACCATGATAGATTGGAATGATCACTAAGCTTCCTAGTATCATGAGCATTTCCTACTTATTTCATTTGGATTCCAAAATTAAGTATTCTCCTTGAGCTTTCCTAATTGATTTTCCAAATATATTTGATAGTATAACCTTGAAATCTTTGGAGATGATAATTGTCTACTTTAATCGAGAGTATTCTTAAAAAATTTTATTTTCTAAGATGTAATTAACTATGGAGGCTTGCCTTCAATTGGAACTTAAGAACCTGGTTTAATATAAACATTGCTTTATTCATCCATATAAAGAAGCAAAAAAAATCTCTCGTACATTCGAAGACCCACCATGCCTTAAGAGTCCTTATTACATGATTAGGTCCATTGTAGGGTGATGCCTCTATCTTTCAAGATAGTATATCATACCTTAATGTTGTACTCGATCACCTCAAAAAGTAGCCCCCCTATGATCCACGTGGTGCCCCCCACACATCCAAAAAAACACAAAGCCCTCTCACCTTGTTTATTGAATCCTCTCAACATCATCCTTTCTTTTGAGTTTAGATGTCATCCTCAAGGAGGCAAGGTTCTTAGACTCATAATGTTAATTGATACACCGGTCAACCAAACTCGATAGTATGTACCGCCAACCTCCACTATAATGTAAAGAGGAAGCTCGGGCCGTCCCTAAGAGTAAGTCTTCATCGTTGAATGTAACGCCAAAAGATATCCTTGAGTGACTTCTTTAGTCGGTTAGCTATGCATATCTTGATCAATTAAGGCCTTGATTAGAGATTTTCATCTCTTTGTATAAGACAAGGCATCATATGCATAACTTAGCTAAAATTTAAGGTGCTGGACATTATAATCAACTCGCTTGGTCATCCGTAATCATATCCATGGGTGGAGCATCTATGGAGGGGCTATCTACACACTAGAACCAATGACTTTCTTACTTATCCCGAGGTGCTACCTAGGAGGTAGAACTTTGCCCATGTAGGTTGACTTAGTGACTTCTTGAATGATGAGCTTGTGGAAAGTTTTACCTTCCATTTGGCAAACCTACTTCTCCTATGGGATCCTCGAAATGCTTGACTCCAAGTCAATCTCAAGAGGTGAACTTGATTGATTCAAAGAAGGATAGTCTGACTCTGAATCAGAAAAAAAGAATCATAACTACTAAATCTATTATTTTTATTTAGACTCAAAGAGCTTTTAATAGGAATAAAATCAAGAGCATCAAAAGTGGTGATATATAACTAGAATTAGCTTTCTTCATTAATTTCTTTTTGGGTAGAGGTACATGACAGAAATCAAGTAAAGTGGAGTAAGGGATTTAGTGCCCTTTTCATGATACAATGCTCCCAAATAGAAGAGGATCTAGTAAGAGGTGGTAGCAAATAAGGAGAGAGTATTGGACTCAAATGGTGGATACTGGACTATCTCAAGTATGGTGAGTCTATCACCCTCCCCGAAGTTGTCCTTGCAACTAGCAAACCTTCCTTGGTGTTAAGGTTTGAGCTACTCGTGCACTGGAATGCTTCTTGATCTTAAAATGATCTTGAGGTTTGCATAGAGATATCCTAACCTTCTTTGGTCTTAAGAGGATCAAAGTATCAAGGATTACTCTAACATAACCGGAAGGTTGTTCTAAGTATTCCTTAGGGATAACATGGCTCTCAACTTGTAGTGTGCTGCTAGTCCTTAAAAGTGATACAATCCTAAGACATGGCCTAGCATGCGATGGTAAGGCAAACAGCTAGGATCATCACTCTTGCCCAATTCCTCCAGCCTCTTAAGCTCTAGTAATTGAAAGTCAAGTTTCTTTAAGGGATTCTTAAAGATTTTTCTAACTACCTCCCTCTTGAATGAATAAGGCTTATTCAATATATCGAGTAGGAAAGTAGCTACGCATGGATATGAATACCTGTGGGTGGCTAGTGGTGGAAATGATTATTGTGTTACCGCTGGCAAGTATGATGAGGTGGTGGAAGAGGAGGTAAAAAGAGGTCGCTAAGCTCATCTCTCATGAACTCTCCCCCTCTCATCCACGACAAACTATCCCTCTTTTTTCTCAAACACTTTCTGCTGCCTGCCTATGATTCATCGAAAGGGCAACTGCTTGCATCTTATTGTAGGCCTTGTTGATTAATTTCTCAATATTTTGATGGTAAAGCCCTAATGCATGTGATCGGGCCATGGATATTCTTGAGAAAATCTCAATGGCATGTTCATAAATGGTTTACTTTTCATGCTCGTTGTGCCACCGAAAATCAATAGGACTCTGATTCGCTTTCTACAATAAGGTCGCCAAAAATCACCTCTCGAGCTCCAAAGAAACCTCTTGATGAAGAGGTGCTCCAACTCTAAAGATTAACTATCAACCAACCAATCAAATGCAACACCGACAAACAAAAGGAAGAGGAGTGCATTAACACCAATGTTGCAATGCTCTAAAGTGTAATATGTTATCGGGTTCACGCCATCAAAGATCTTTAAGGATGGTGGCACAAAACCCTAAATAAAATAAAAAACTAAATAAAAACCTAAACCTAAAAAATAAACCTAAAAATAAAACCTAAATAAATAAAAAATAAAACATAAACCCTAAACTAAAAAAAAAACTAAACCTAATATAAACAAAATAAAATAAACATAAACCTAAACTAAAAAAACTAAACTAAAATAAATAACGCCTAAACCTAAACCTAAACCCTAAACAAAATAAAATAAGAAAACTAAAAATTAACCTAAACCTAAACTAAAAAAGAAACCTAAAAATTAACCTAAAATGAAAACCTAAAACCTAAACCTAATAAAATAAAATAAAATTTTAAAAATAAAAAATAAAAAATAAAACGTAAACCAAAAAAATAAAATAAAAATAAAACTAAACTAAAAAATAAACATAAACCTAAACTTAAACCTAAAAAATAAACTAAAATAAAAAACCTAAATTAAAATAAATAAACTAAACTAAATAAAAATAAAAAATAAATTTAAAAAAATAAAAAAATAAGCTAGAATAAAAAAATAAACTAAATAAACCTAAACTCCATTTAATTTTTTTAAAAAAAATAAACCCTAAACCTAAAATAAAATTAACCTAAACCCTAAATAAAATAAACTAAACCTAAACCTAAACTAAACCATAACCCTAACCCTAAACCTAAACCTAAACCCTAAACCCTAAACTAATCTAACCCTAAATTGTAAACCTAAACCCTAAATAACACTAAACTAAAATCCAAACTAAAAATAAACCCTAAACCCTAAACCTAAATCCTAAACCCTAAACCCTAAACCCTAAAAACCCTAAACACTAAAGCCTAAACACTAAACCTTAAACCCTAAACCCTAAACCCTAAACTCTAAACCCTAAAAACCTAAAAACCTAAACCTAAACTAAATAAAACCTAAAAAATAAATAAATAAAAAACCTAAATAAAATAAAATCAAATAATTAAATAAAATAAAAAATGAAACTAAAACCTAAACCTAAACCTAAAAATAAAATAAAATAAATAAATAAAAACTAAACTAAACTAAAAAATAAAATAAACCTATGAATTAAAAACCTAAATAAAATGAAAACTAATCATAAAATAAAAAATAAAATAAACCTAAAATAAAATAAAATAAATACTAAATAAAACCTATGCCTAAAATAAGCTTTAAAATAAAACCTAAAAAATAAATAAAAAATAAACCTAAAACATAAATTAAAAAAACTAAACCTAAAATAAAAATAAAATAAACAATATAAAATAAACTAAAAAAAAATAAAATAAACTAAACTAAAATAAAACCTAAACCTAATCCTAAAATAAACTAAACCTAAACCTAAACCTAATTAAATAAAATAAAATTAACTAAAAAACCTAAACCTAAACTAAAAAATAAAACCTAAAAAATAAACTTAAATAAAACCTAAAACCTAAACCTAAATAATAAAATAAAAACCTAAACCTAAACCTAAAAATAAACAACAAAACCTAAACCTAAAATAAAAAAAATAAAACTCAACAAAAAAAAAAACCTAAACCTAAAAAAAATAAACTAAAATAAAAAAATAAAACTAAAATAAATAAACCTAAAATAAATAAACTAAACTAAATAAAACAAAATAAACTTAAATATAAAATAAAATAAAAAATAAACTAAAATAAAAAAATAAACTAAGTAAACTAAATAAACATAAACCTATAAGTTTACTTAATTTTAAAACCATAAACCCTAAACCTAAAACTTAAACCCTAAACCTAAACCCTAAAAAACTAAACCTAAACCTAAACCCTAAACCCTAACCCTAAACCTAAACCCTAAATAAAACCCTAAAACCCTAAACCTAAATCTAAACCTAAACCTTAATCCTAAACCTGAAACCTAAACCCTAAATCCCAAACCCTAAACCCTAAACGTAAACAAAAAGTAACTAAATAAATTAAAAAATAAACCTAAAACCTAAAACCTAATAAACCTAAACCTAAACCTAAACCATAAGAATGGGCAAAATCTTGATAAGATCACTAACTAGAGATCAAGAGGCAAAGATGAGGTTTATACTGGTGGGGATCTGAGATGCTAGGGATATGGACGAAGAAGGTGGGGAGGAGGACAGGTGTGAAGAGTGAGTGATTGGGGATATGATGGATCTGCTACTAAGAGGTCGGGTGGTTAACAGAAACTAAAGAATGACCGATCCATCTATGGAACTCTTTACAATAAAGAAGGTTCTAAGGTTTTATTTGCTCTATATTTTAAAGTTGTCGCTATGTCTTAGAAAATTTGTGTGTTACTTGGTTAATGAAATTGAAAAGAAGAAATATTGAATTTGAATTTGTTCTCTATTAAAAAAAAATCAAAAACCCTAAACCATAAACTAAAATCTAAACCCTAAACATAAAACCAAAACCCTAAACCCTAAACCTTTAAAACTTTAAACCTTAAACCCTAAACCCTAAACCCTAAAACTCTAAACCATAAACCCTAAGCCTTAAAACCTAAACCCAAAACCCTAAACCCAAAAAAAACCTTACATTCTAAACCCCAAACCCTAAACCTTAAACCCTAAACCCTAAACCCTAAGCCCTCAAAAAGCTAAAAACCTAAACTATAATAAATAAACCTAAAATAAATAAACTAAACTAAACAAAAATAAAATAAACCTAAATCAAAATAAAAAATAAAATAAATTAAAATAAATAAAAAATAAACTAAATTAACTTAAAACTACCACTTGACTTAATTTTAAAAAAATAAATATAAAATAATAAAAAACTCTAACCCTAAACCCAAAACCTAAAACCTAAAACCTATAACCCAAAACCCTAAACCCTGAACCCTAAACCCTAAACCCTAAACCCTAAACCTTAATCCCTAAACTCTAAAAACCTAAAAACCTAAACTTAAACTAAATAAAACCTAAAAATAAAATAAATTTAAAAACCTAAACCTAAATAAAAAAAATTAAAATAAAATAAAAACCTAAGCTAAAACCAAAACCAAAACTAAAACCTAAACCTAAACCTAAAAATACAATAAAATAAAAAATAAAATCTAAACTAAAAATAAATAAATAAATACCTAAATAAAACTAAAATAAAATAAAATAAACTTAAAAACAAAAAAAACCTAAATAAAATAAAAACTAAATAAAAAATAAAAATATAATAAACCTAAAATAAAATAAAATAAAAACTAATTAAAAATCTAAACCTAAAATATAAACTTAAAAATAAAATTTAAAAATAAATTAAAAATAAACCTAAACCTTAAACTAAAAAAAAAACCTAAACCTAAAATAAATAAAATAAAATAAACCTAAACATACACTAAAATAAACTAAAAAATAAAAACTAAAACTATAAAAATTTAAAATAAAATAAAAGCCTAAGGTAAAACCTAAACCTAAACCTAAACTTTAACCTAAAAATAAAATATAATAAAAAAAATAAACTAAAAATAAATAAATAAATACCTAAACTAAACTAAAAAAAATAAAATAAACCTAAAACAAAATAAACCTAAATAAAATAAAACTAAACTAAAATAAAAAAAATATAATAAACCTAAAATATAAATTAAAAATAATACATAAAAAATAAATAAAAAAAATAAAACCTAAACCTTAAACTAAAATAAAAAAGCCTAAACCAAAAAATAAATAAAATAAAAGAAACCTAAACCTAAACTAAAATAAGAAAACCTAAACCTAAAATAAAATAAACTAAACCTAAACCCTAAACTAAATAAATTAAAATAAATAAAAGATAAGTAACCCAACTTAAAATAAATGTAATAAAAATCTAAAACCTAAACCTAAACTAAAAAAAGTAAAATAAAAACCTAAACTTAAACCTAAAAATAAAAATAAACCTAAACCTACAAAATAAATAAATAAAAAAATAAAACTAAACTAAAAAATAAATATAAACAAACCTAAATCTAAAAAATAAACTAAATAAAAAACCTAAACAAAATAAATAAACTTAAATAAAGAAATAAATTAAATAAAATAAAAAAAATAAACTTAAATAAAAATAAAAAAAACCTAAATTAAAAAATAAAAATAAAATAAACTAAAATAAATAAAATAAACTAAATAAACTAAAAAAAAACCTAAACCTAAAAAAAAACCTACCTAAACCAAAAAACCTAAATCATAAAATAATCCTAAAAATAAACACTAAAATAAATAAATAAAACTAAACTCTAAAAAACCCAAAAATAAACAAAAATAACCCTAAAATAATATAAAAAAATAAACATAAAATAAAAATAAAATAAATCTAAAATAAACCTAAAATAAAAACTAAATAAAAACCTAAACATAAAAAATAAACTTAAAAACAAATAAAAAACAAAACCTAAACCCAAGCCTAAAAAGAAAAAGTAAACCTAAAATAAAAATAAAATAAACAAAATAAAATAAACTTAAACCTAAACTAAAATAAATTGAACTAAATTAAATAAAACTTAAACCTAAACTTAAAATAAACTAAATCTAAACCCTAGACTAAATAAAATAAAATAAACTAAAAATAAACATAAACCTAAACTAAATAAGAAAATCGATAAAAAAATCTAAAACATAAACCCTAAAAAGCCAAAAACCTAAACCTAATCTAAATAAAACCTAAAATAAAATAAATAAAAAACTACTAAACAAAATAAAATTGAAAACTAAATAAAAAATAAAAATAAACTTAACTTAAAATAAAATAAAATAAAAACTAAATAAAAACCTAAACCTAAAATATAAACCTAAAAATAAACCTAAAAAATAAATCATAAAAAACCCTAAACCTTAAACCCTAAACCATTAAACCTAAATCCTAAACTCTAAACCCTAAACCCTAAACCCTAAATCTGCAACCCTAAAGCCTAAAGCCTTAAAATCCCTAAACCCTAAACCCTAAACTCTAAGCCCTAAACCCTAATTTTAACCCTAAACACTAAACCCTAAACCTTAAACCCTAAACCATAAAACCCTAAACTAACCTTAAACCATAAAACCTAAACCCTAAAGCCTAAACCCTAAAGCCTAAACTCTAAACCATAAACCCTAAACTAACCCTAAAAATTAATCTATTCCTAGACCCTAAACCCTAAAACCTAAACCCTAAAAACCCTAAAACCTAAAGCCTAAACACTAGACTCTAAACCCTAAACACTAAACCCTAATCTTAAACACTAAACCCTAAATCGTAAACCCTAAAACCCTAAAACCTAAACCCTAAAAACTTAAAAACTAAACTAAAACCTAAACCTAATCCTAAAATTAAATAAATAAAAAAATGAAATAAAAGTAAATAACATAAATAAATAAACTAAACTTAAAAAAAATAAAATAAATAAATAAAGCTAAATGTAAAAATAAAATAAACCTAAAATAAAATTAAAATAAAACCTAAACCTAAAATAAAACTTTGAAATAAATAAAAATTAAAGTCCAAACCCTAAATAAAAAATAAAAACTAAACCTAAAATAAAAATAAAATAAAAAAAATAAAAAAAACCTAAACCTAAACTAAAATAAACTAAACTAAAATAAATAAAACCTAAACATAAGCCTAAAATAAACTAAACCTAAACCCTAAACTAAATAAAATAAAATAAACTAAAAATAAACCTCCTAAACTAAAAAATAAAAAAACCTAAAAATAAACCTAAAATAAAACCTAAAACCTAAATCCTAAACCCTAAACCCTAAACCTTAAACCTAAAAAAGCTTAAAACCTAAACTAAACTATATTAAACCTAAAAATAAAATAAATTAAAAACCTAAATAAAAAAATAAATTAAATAATAAAATAAAATCAAAACATAAACTAAGACCTAAACCTAAACTTAAACCTTAAAAAGAAAATAAAATAAAAATTAAAAACTAAACTAAAAAAAACTCCTAAACTAAACTAAAAAAACCTAAATAAAATAAAAAAACTAAGCAAATAAAATAAAATAAACCTAAAATAAGATAAAATAAAATAAAACTAAATAAAACTTAAACTAAACAATAAACCTAAAAAATATATAAAAAAATAAACCTAAACCCTAAACTAAAAAAAAATCTAAACCTAAAATAAAAAATAAAATAAACCTAAACCTAAACTAAGATAAACTAAACTAAAAAAATAAAACCTAAACCTAAACCTAAACCAAATAAATAAAATAAACTAAAAATAAACTTAAACCTATACTTAAAAAATAATACATAAATAAACCTAAAATTAAACTTAAAACTACATAAAAGGAAAAAAACCTAAACATATACTTAAAAATAAGAAAAATAAAACTTAAACCTAAAAAATAAAATAAAAATAAAACTAAACTAAAAAATAAACCTAAACTTAAAAAATAAACTAAAATAAATAAACTAAACTAAATATAAATATAAATAAACTTAAAAAAAATAAAAAATAAAATAAACTAAAATAAATAAAAAATAAACTAAATAAACTAAATAAACCTAAACCTATAAGTTTACTTAATTTTAAAAATGAAAAAAATAAAAAGATAAATAAAACCCTAAACCATACACCTACAACCCTAAACCCTAAACCTAACCCTCATCCCCAAGCTCTCTCATTCTGATTTTGAATCCCTATTGGTGGCCCTTGACTTGGGATTTCTGTGTCTTTGGCTTCGATTTCGATCAATTTCAGAGGCTTGAATGGCATCTAGCAGTTTGCATGATGTTTTATCATCCATGGTTATGGTGAGTTCTAGTTTTTGGGTTCCACCTAAAAATATGGATGTTTTGGCTAGGGCATCTGACTTTTTGGGGATTGGCCACCCTAATGCTGCATCTTCCATTAAATCTTTTAAGGAAGCGCTCTCTAGTAAGATTTCTCCTCGCTGAGTTAATCTCTTCTTAACATCTTTTGAGGTTTTGTCAGTAATGTGCTCATGTGGATGTTGAACAAACCCTTTGAATTTTCTCTTATCAATAAATTTGCTTTGCATCATCCAATTTGGAAAAGATCCACTCCATGGGTGCCTTCTCGATTAGTCTTATTGACTGATATCCGATTTAACTTTCTAATGATCTAGATTATCCATGTGTTTTTACATCATTCTTATTTCAATTATCAAATGAGTTTGAAGTAGTCACCACTTTTGACATTAAGGAGGAATCTCCTATTATCCCTGAGTGGTTATTTCTTCCTAATATGCACATTCATTTTGTTACCCATCATGTGCTTTTGCTATTGGGGTTTTATTTGGTCACCTTTGCAACTCAACGATCCGAAAGTGATCTCCCTTCTATGGCTCGGATCCTCATTGAATTAAACATAACTAAAAAATACCCTAAAGAAGTTTGGATTGGCACAAAAAATATGGGTATTTGCAAAAGGTTGAATTGGAGAACCTTCTAATTTTTTGTTCCCACTGTAAAATACATGGGCATGATAATTCAGAATGTTTTATTCTCCATCCCCACTTAAAAAAATGAATTCCTTCTAAGGAAAATGTTGTCTCTACCCATAAGACGATTCTTACTTATGTTCAAAAATGAACCTCAGATCTTAAGGATGGTATGAAAGCTATATTGATGTTGATTCCTTGAATATCAGGGTTAATCCTATTAAACATGTTTCAGCTTTTAATGTTGGTAGGGATTCAACCGATATTCAAAATGGGAAGGATGATTTACCTCTTATTCCTTATTTGAATTTGAATAATTCTAATGCAGAGAATAATAAATCTTCTAAGTTATTAGAAGATGATTCTATTTCCTCTAATTATATTCCTGCATCTATGTCAGCTTTGATCGATGAAAATGAAGCTTTTAATGAGGTTTTAAATGATGTTGGGCATGTTGAAAACATTTTTGATTCAGATTTTACTACTTGTGGTTTAATTAGTTCTAAATCACCTCCATCTCTCATTTCTAATCTTGATATTCATGTTAATCCTACTTTTCAACTAAACATGGATTTGGAAGAAGGTGAACTCCCGTCTAAACACTTGGATATTTCATTTAAATCTATGACCAATGTTACTAAATCTTACTCAGATGATGACTCTAGGGGAAAAGAAAATGTCCTCCAAACTTATCATGCTAAAAAGAAAAAATGTTAAAAATTTCCTCCCGAATTGTCCAAAATACTAGATAGCTCTCACCCTCTCTTAATTAACCTTTCTTAACCCCCCTTTTATTTTCCTTATGTTTAATTTTCTTGTTTGGAATGTTAGAGGGATTAGTACCCTCTCTATTCGTAATCATATTAGAAATCTTTATTGCATTCATAATATTTCTCCTTTTATTGATCTAGAGCATCTTATTCATGCTAATAAAATTAACCATGTTGGTAGAATGATCGATTTCAATAATTTTATCTCTAATGTTAGTAATAAGATTTGGTGTTTTCAAAATAATTTTGTTGAGGTCTTTATTCTTGATGACTTTCATCAAGTTGTCAATGCTCACATCTCTTATGGTGATTATTATGTTTTGGGGTCTTTTTATTTATGTATCTTGTTATAGATTTGGTAGAATCTTCTTTGGGATAATTTAAAGGATTTTGCAACCTCTGCTAACAAACCTTTATTTTTTTGGTAGTGATTTAAACACCATTTTATTCTCATCTGAACAAAGTGGTGGTTGCTCTCCTAATTTTCATTACATGGAAGATTTCTACAATATGATTCTTGATTGTAATTTGATTGATATTAGATTTAAGGGATCTAATTATACTAGGTAAAACTAGACTTTGGCAATGGGTTGACCGGATTCTTTTAATACTCATTGGATTACTCAATTTACTTGTTGACCATTTAACCAAAACCTTGTCGATCATGCTCCTCTTCCGGTTTCTATTAAAGATAATAGACTAAAAAACCCCTCTCCTTTTAGATTTCAAAATATGTGGATCCATCATATTAATTTTTTAAATGTTGTGGATAATAATTGGAAAGCTCCTTTACATCTTGACAATTTGATTATGGGGATGAATAGACATTTGTTTAAACTTAAAATACAAATAAAATTTGGGCTGGTGAAACAAGCATTCTTTTAAAAATTTTTTTGCTAATATTAAAGATATGGAAAATTGGTTTGTGATCTTGAAGCCTCTATTATGTCCTTCTAAGATTATTGAATCGAAAGATAAACTTGTTAGCTTCCAAAATATGAAAGAGACTTATTAAAAAAGCAACTAGTAAACATATTATGGATGGTGACAGAATACTAGGTATTTCCATTCTTTAGTTAATAAAAAAGAGAGCTTTAAATAATATTCAAAAAATAAAATGTCAATGGAGATTGGATTATGGAGAATAATGATATTAAGGAATCGATTAATTACTTTAGAAATATGCTTAATAAGAATTGCTCTTATGAAGCTATTTCATAAACGGACTTGATTCCTTGTATTATTACTAATGATGATAATGATTTTCTTACCATTGTGCCTAATGAAGATGAAATTTTCAAAGTTTTGAATAGCATGAACATAGATTCTCTTTAGGTCCGAAGGGTTTCACTGCTCAATTTTTTCAAAAATGTTGGTTTATCATTAAAAATGATTTGATTGATGTTGTGATTGATTTTAATGGTAATCCTTTTCTAAATATTTTCTAGTACTTCTATTGTTCTCATACCTAAGAAAGATAATCCGGACTATTGAGTGATTTTAGACCTATTAGTCTTTGCACATTCTTCAATAAGTTTTTTTGAAATTCTTGCCAACAAATTTAGTCCTTTACTCAATAGAATTATCTCTCTCAATCAAATTGGTTTTGTTAGAGGTAGATCCATTTCTGATAAGATTTTACTTGCCCAAGAATTAATTCATGATCTTCATGCCAATACTTGAGGTGATAAGATTCTTTTCAAGTTAGATATTATCAAAGCCTTTGAAAACATCTCTTGGGATCTCCTTTTCCATATTCTAAATTTATTTTTTTGATAAATTTATTTTTCTTATTAAATATTATATTAATAATTGGTTTTTATTTTTCTTAAGGATGCCTTGGGTTTCTTTCCCTCTTCCCATGGCTTATGACAAGGGGATCTTTATCTCCTACTTTATTTATTATTGTTGTTGAGTACTTATCTAGGAGCATCAATGATTTATTCTTAAACAATCCTAGTATGTTCTACAAAACTCATGGTGGTCTTCCTATTTCCCATTGAAGTTTTACAGATGATTTCATTATTTTCTGCAATACTTCAATTCATCACATCAAGCATCTCAAGTCTTTTTAAAATAAATTTAGTAGAGAAAGTGGTTTCTCTATCAATGATACAAAAGTTATTTTGTCACTTCCTCTAGTATCTCTAATAATAAAATTAATCAAATCTTTCATATCACTAATTTTAAACATCAACACTTACCTCTTAAGTACTTGGGTGCTTCTTGAAAGGCCCAAACATTCCCATCTCTTTGTCGAGTTAATTCAAAACAATTCAAATAAAATTTTTATTTGGGAATTCCATTTACTTTTCTTTGGTGGTAGGCTCACTATCCTTAAAAGCATTTTCAACTCAATGCCACTTTATTTGATTCGAACTATTATCCCCACTAATGCTACACTTATCAGAATTGATCATTTTATTAACAAATTTTTTTGGGGCTCCATTAATTCTGCCAAAAGAATGCATTAGACATCTTGGCATAAATGTTGCGGTCCTTCGGGAGAAGGTGCTCTTGGCTTCAAGCCTATTTGTGAAGCTATTATTGTCTTGTCTCATAAGCTCTGGTGGAATTTTAGAAAGAATGATAGCCTTTGGGCTATGTTTATGATGGAAAAATATTGCAAGGTAAACACCCCTTAACTGCTTATAAAGTTGGTCACTCTCAAGTTTGGAAAAGGCTTTGCTCCATTAAATGGGTTGCCAAATCATTAATATCTTGGGGTATTCACAAGTTCTTCCTTCTTTTGGCAAGACAATTGATTGGCAATGGCTCTATTGAAACTCTTTATCTACCCACTCTACTGCTATCAAAGTTAGTTCTTTTGGCTTAATAACAATTGGAATGAAAGCAAACTTGGGAATTATATCCCTATTTCTCTTTTTGACAACTTTAGAAATATCCCCATTTCTTCTAACAAACCTGACCAAATTCTTTTTAAGCTTTCTTATAATGGTGACTTTGTTCTTAAAGAGGTTTGAAATTTTATTAGAGATAAATAGAACCCCTCTAATGTTTTTATTAAACTTTGGAACAATATCACTCCCATTTCTTATTCAATTTTAGCTTGGAGGATTTTGAATAACTTTATTCTGTGGACTCTTTGCTCGACTAAAGGGTTTTACTTCAAATTGTTATTGTTGCTTTTATATTGAAAATGTAAATCATGTTTTAGTCAATGGTGCCATTGCTTCTAAATTATGGTTTTAGTATGATGATTTATTTAATACTAACTATTTTGGTTCTTTTTTTATATCAACTTCTTGAAGTCTATTTCAAAATACAGTGTAAGGTCATATCAAAGTTTTAATTGATATTACCCTTATCCGTTTCATCTATATGGGTAGAAATGATGCTAAATATCGTGGTATTCCTATCAACCATAAAAGGATCGCAAAACTAAAAAAATTCAAGCTCTTTTAATGCCAATCTTATTAGTAATATTCATTTTAGAGGTTATAAATTTGTGCTAAAAATTGGGTATCATTCGCCTCGAAGTTTGACTCTTATAAAAGTGCTAGGATTATCCATTGGATCAAACCTAAAGACAATTTGATTAAAGTGAATACTGATGGTTTTGTTGCTTCTAATAAATATGGCTGTGGTGGTATCCTTAGGGATTCTAAAGGTGCTATCATTTGTGCTTTTGCCTATCCTCTCAAAGTCTATTCTGTTATTGTTGAGCTTATGGCTGTTAATAAAGTTATTGAAATTTGTTTAAATAAAGGTTTCCTTAACATTTGGATTGTAGTTGATGCTCTCTTGCTTCTTGACATGCTTAATTACAATAGAAATGGGAATACTGAATTATTTTATCTTTTTAATCATACTAAAAATCTTCTTTCTCAAGTTTGTTTTAAAATTTCCCACATCCTTCATGAAGGTAATGCTTGTGCTGATTACTTGGCTAACTTTGGTGCCAACTTAACTACACTTTATTTGACAACCAAACTTTGCCTAAACTATTAAGAGGTTTGGTTAATCTAGATAATATTGATTGTTTAAAATTATAAATTATGGCTTAGTTTTTTGCTTGGTTTTGATGATCTTTTGCTTTTGGTTGCCCCTTGTTAAACCCTCTTTGGGTTGTGGTTATCTATTTTTCTCTCTTGGCCATGATTTGGTTATGTTTTTAATCTATTACTTTGATTGTCCTTATTTTTACTACCGGTGGTTATTATAAGTGCCTAGGTTCTTCGCTTTTCATTGGTGGCTCATTATCTAGCTAGGTGTTTACCATAATTTTCCCTTGGCTACTTTTTTATATCCTCCTTGGGTTGTGGCTATCACGATGTAGATTTTTCTTCTTGTATGGGTTTTTCTTTTCTCTTGCTAAACTTACCTAAGTTGGATCTATGTGGTGGTTGATGGGTGGCTTGTTATTTGAAATTTTGGTTAGGTTGGTTGGATGGCTGGTTGTTTTAGCTATTTTTTTTATTTTCTATTGGTGACTAATCTGTCAGGCTATTGGTGGTTTATCTCTGGCTTGATTTTGGCATGGTGGACATTGTTGGTTGGCTATTATTTTCTATATTTGTTGACTTGGTGGTTGGTTTTCTAATTTTGTTTATTTCTTTTGGTTATGGTTTTGACCTCATCCTATATTGGCCTTCCTCTCGCAGCTTTGGATTTGGTATTGTTCGATTATTTGAAGGCTATTTTGTGGTCATAGTTGGTCTTGGGTGCGGTTTGGTTGGGTGATTTATTGCTGTTGTTCCTGTTGGTTGGCTTGTAGTCTATCTTACTAGGCTTTGTATCTTTTTTTCCTTTGGCTGGTTGTTCTTCTTACCTAGATCGGATTTTATTTTGTGTTGGTTGGGTTTGGTGGTTACTGTCTGCTTCTACCCTTTCCCTGGCTATCTTGGGTGATTTTATCTTGATGACTGCTATTGGTCTTTACACTTACTTGGGTCTTCTACTACCATGGTGGTTATTAGAGGATATGTTTGGTTGGTTGGTTGTATTAGCGGTCGGGTTGGTTGGAGGGGTGGCTATTTTGGCTACTTTTTCCCATCCATGACTTCCTGAACGTTCTTTTTATGTTCTATATTTCTGGTTTCCTCCTACTTTGTTTTTTCTCTCTTGGCTATAACTGACCGTCTTTTTCTTGTTTGGGTGGTAGCCTTATTGCCCATCCCTTTTGCAATTAGGCTGGGTGTTTTTACTGGCCCTTTTTTCTTCTTTATTGGTGGAGGATATAAGCACTTGTGTTTTTCTTTTTTTCTCTTATTGGTCTCTAGTTTGTGTTGTTACCTCATCATGTTTTTTCCTTTTGATTTTGTTATTCCTTTTGGTGGCTTTGGTGGTGCTCCTCAGACTGCTATCTCGATGGTTGGTTGATTATCTTCCTTATTGGGCTAGTTGTTCAGGTGTCTTGGTGGTTGGTTGTTATGTTTGTTGTTTGGAGGACTTTGTAGCCTTCCTGGATGATAGACTTTGGATGATGGGAAACATGAGGTATGCTGGCTATGATGGCCTAGATGTTTCTCACTCTTTCTTCTTTTTCCTGGTAGTGCTATATGTAATTGTAACCCTTCTCCTGAAGTTTGGATGCATACACATAGTGTTGCTCCTTAAGATGATTATAACTAAGCCTAAGCCTTTTTTTACATTTCTCATTTTATTGGTTCTTACTTTTTATGCTTGCTTAATTGTACTCATCCCTTCAAAAGCATGTTGTAGATTTCTTTTATAAGTTGGGAGAGTCTTGTAGTGGATCTCTGGTATAAGACAAATGAAGTTTGTCGCTCACACATGGATTTTCTGTTGATTTTTTGTTTTTCTTTTGCTTTATTTCCTTCATTATTGAAATAGTTAGATTTATATCTTTAGGATTTATTGTAGCTCTTGAGCATTAGGTTAGAGATTACCCCCTATAAGGACTTTGTAATTTTTCTTTATGGCAATAAAATTTCCTTTATTTCCTTTTAAAAAATAACCTTGAACCCTAAAACCCTAAGCCCTAAACCCTAAACCATAAATCCTACAACCCTAAACCCTAAACCCTAATTCTAAAATCTAAACAAACCTAAACCTAAACCTAACCTAAAACTAAATAAAATACTAAATAAACCTAATTAAAATAAATAAAATATAAAATAAAATGAATAAATAAAATAAATAAATAAAATCTAAACTCCCAAATTAAAATAAAATAAAATAAAATAAACCTAAATAGTAAAATAAAATAAAACTAAACTAAAATAAAATAAAATAAATCTAAATACCTAAAACTAAAAAAAAATCTAAAATAACTAAATAAAATAAACCTAATTAAAAAATAAATAAACCTAAAATAAAAATAAACCTAAAATAAATAAAATAAATAAAATAAACATAAACTTAAAATAAACTAAACCTAAACCTAAAACCTAAACTAAATAAAATAAAATAAACTAAAAAAAACCTAAAAAAATAAATAAAAAAACCTAAACTTAACTAAAAGAAAAAACCTAAACCCAATAAAATAAAATAAACCAAAACCTAAATAAATAAAATAAACTAAAAAAAAATAAACCTAAAACCTAACCTAAACTAAATAAAATAAAACTAAAAAAACCTAAAACCTAAACTAAACCTAAAAGAAAAGATAAAATAAAATACAACTACTAAAAAATAAACCTAAACCTAAACGTAAATAATAAATTAAAATAAAAATGCTAAACTAAAATAAATAAACAAAACTAAATAAAAATAAAAATCAAATAAACCAAAATAAATAAAAACTAAATTATGTAAATTAAATAAACCTAAACATACCAGTTTACTTAATTTTAAAAAAAAACCCTAAACCCTTAACACTAAAACTGACTCTAAACCTACAACCCTAAACCTACAATACTAAAACCTAAACCCTAAACACTAAACCCTAAATCCTTAACCCCAAAAAATCCTAAACCCTAAACCCTAAACCCTAATCCTAAACCCTAAAAACTAAAAGCATAAACCCTAAAATCCTAAACCCTAAACCCTAAACCCTACAACCTAAATACTAAACCTTAAATCCCAAACCCTAAACCTAACTCTAAAGTAACTAAATAAATTAAAAAATCAACCTAAACCTTAAAAGTTAATAAACCCAAACCTAAAACCTCCCTAAGAATGGGCAGTAACTATGACGCATGTGAATATCACAACCAGATCGGGCCTAAATTCGGTGAGGCCAAGAGGCAACTCAGCTATCGCAGGTGGTGGGGACTGAGTGGTTAAGTGATGGTCCGGAAGCACGGGTGGAGGAGGTGCAGCGTGGTGGTTGGAGGTGAGAGGAGCCAAGGTTATGCGGGTGGTGGAGAGGGAGAGGCCCAGTGATAGATGATCCCCGCTACTCTGCAGGATGGATTTTAATGGGACCGGGAAACTCAAGAAGAACCAATCTCACCCTGTACTTATGGGACTCTGTGTCTTTGAGTAGAGACGTTCTAGTTAACTAAGGTTTTGATTTGTTCTATGCGGATCATTTATGATCTATGTTCATCTTATGACTTAAAAAACTACAGTTAATTGGTTGATGAAATCAAAAGAAGAAATATTGAATATGAATTTTTCTCTCTAAAAAACCTAAACCTAAAACCTAAACCTAAACCTAAACCTAAAGGAAAAATAAAATAAAAAAATAAAACTAAAATAAAATAAAAATATAAAATACTAAACTTAACTAAAAAAATAAAAACTAAATCTAAATTAAAATAAAATAAACCTAAAATAAAATAAAATAAAAACTAAATAAAAACCTAAACAAAAAAATAAACCTAAAAATAAAATCTAAAAATAAATAAAAAATAAAACCTAAACCTAAAATAAAAATAAAATAAACCTAAACCTAAACTAAAATAAACTAAACCAA
Organism: Cymbidium sinense; assembly: GCA_021442155.1. NCBI lineage: Eukaryota > Viridiplantae > Streptophyta > Magnoliopsida > Asparagales > Orchidaceae > Cymbidium > Cymbidium sinense. The sequence continues at coordinate 54,223 of JAKCPB010001326.1, forward strand.
AATAAATAAAACCTAAAGCTAAACCAAAAATAAACTAAACCTAAACCTAAACCCTAAATAAAATAGAATAAACTAAAAATAAACCTAAACTTAAACTAAAAAATAAAACCTAAACTTAAACTTAAAACCTAAACCTAAAAAAATAAAATAAAAACCTAAATCTAAACCTATAAATAAAAAATAAAACCTAAACCTAAGAAATAAACTAAAAACAAAACTAAACTGAAAAATAAACCTAAACCTAAAAAAATAAAATAAAATAAAAATAAAATCTAAATTAAAATAAATAAACTAAACTAAATAAAATAAAAATAAACCTAAATATATATAATAAAATAAAGTAAAATTAATAAATAAATCCTAAACCTCTTTACAAAATTAAAAAAATTAATAAAAAAACCAAACCCTAAAACCCTAAACCTTAAAACTAACCCTAAACTAAACTAACCCTAAACCTAAAACCTCTCAACCTTAAAACCCTAAGCTCCCTAAACCCTAAACCTAAATCAAGCCCTAAACCTAAACCCTAAAATCCTTAAACCTTAAAAAAACCAATGCTAAACCTTAAACCCTAATCCCCAAACCTTAAACCTAAACCCTAAAAACTTGAAAACCTAAACCTAAACTTAATAAAACCTAAAAATAAAATAAATAAATAAACTAATAAAAAAATAAAATAAATACCTAAACTAAAACCTAAACCTAAAAATAAAGATAAAATAAAATAAAATAATAAAAACTAAACTAAAATATAATAAATAAGAAACTTAAACTAAATTAAAAAAATTAAATTAGCTTACAAATAAATAAACCTAAATAAAATAAAAAGTAAATGTAAAATGAAAATAAAATAAACCTAAAATAAAAAAAAATAAAAACCTAAACCTAAAAAATAAAACTAAAAATAAATAATAAAATAAAACCTAAACCCTAAACTAAAAAAATAACATAAACTTAAAATAAACAAAATAAAATAAACCTAAACCTAAACTACAATTAACTAAACTAAAATAAATAAAACCTAAAACTAAACCTAAAATAAACTAAACCTAAACCCTAAACTAAATAAAATAAAATAAACTAAAAATAAACCTAAATCTAAACTAAAAAAATAAACCTAAAAATAAACCTAAAATAAAAAAGCAAAAAAACCTAAACCAAAACCTAAAATAAAGAATAAAACCTAAACCTTAAAAAATAAAATAAAAATAAAACTAAATCAAAAATAAGTATAAACTTAAACCTAAACCTAAAAATAAACTAAAACAAAAAACTTAAACTAAAATAAATAAACCTAAAATAAATAAACTAAACTAAATAACAATAAAAAATAAACTTAAATAAAAAAAATAAAATAAAATAAAATAAAATAAAAAATAAACTAAATAAACTAAAATTATCTGTTTTAATTTAAAAAAAAAATCTAAACCATAAAACCATAAACCCTAAACCCTAAATCCCTAAACCCTAAACTAACCTTAAACTTATAACCCTAAACCTATAACTCTAAACCCTATAACCTAAACCCTAAACCATCCATAAACCCTAAACCTAGGAATAAACACTAAACCCTAAACCCTAAACCCTAAACACTAAAAACCAAAACCCTAACCCCTAACCTCAACCCTAAACCTAAACCCTAAACCTAAAAGTAAAACCCTAAAACCCAAAAGCCTAAATCGTAAAGCCTAAATCATAAACCTTAGTATCACACATACATGACATGTGAGGGCTCGTCATGTGGGGTATTGAAGAAGAAAATGATAAGGTTTGATTTGATTATATGATTTATGGCAAGAAGATCCATTGTGTGGATAAGAATCAATTCACCAAGGATTAAGATCTAATCAATTTAATTTGTTTTCTTTAATTGATGTGGAGGCATATCTACTAAAGATATGGGCTCACTGGGACGTATAGATCTTCCACTAAGGAAGCAAATCTGCTATCCATCCAGGATCGGGACTCAGCTGATTTGATTTATTTGGGGTTGTATCAACTTGGGATAAGTGTTGGATTTCTTTGATTTAGAGTGGGAGTTGTTTAATTTGGCTCCATTGGGAGGTTGGTTTTGAATTTTATTTGTTTGCTTGACTTATTTTTATATGATTTGGGGCTCCACTTGGGAGAAGGGTGTGATTTAACTACACTGGGAAAAATCAAATTGGGTTTAATTTAACTGAAGTTAATGTATGGACCCTATCAGCATGGACCCACCGAGAAGGGGTTATATCGCCTTGACCTAACAAAATCCAAAGGGATAGTCTATCGGCTGCGGGTAGAGCTAGCCAACCTAAGGGGTTTCTTTTTGGTGTGCAACGGCTATGTGCTAAAAAAAAGGCATAGCATACTTGCATCATTCAAAGCAAGGAACAACCGCTAGGATACCTATTAGATGAACAACAAATCCTAACCTACTGACTATCGAAAGTGAATGTCAGCCGGGACTTATGCCAACTCAAAAGTAATTAGATTAATTTTATCTTAATTTCATGTGATCGACATAGTTGTTGGTTTTGATTGATTTTGAATTAAGGGCGTATCCACTAAGGATGTGAGCTCGATCAAATTTGATAGATTTAATTTATGGAATAGGTCGGTGTGTGATGGACCCATCGAGAAGGGGCTATATCAGACTTGTCCTATCCCAAATTTACAAATCCAAAGGGATAGTCTACCGCCGCGGGAGCTAACTTAAGGGGATGCCTTTGGTGCAATGACTATGCTAAGAAGAAGGTAGTAGAATTACATCTTCTAAAGTGGAATAACCGGGTGACCTATTGGTAGCATAACAAATCAAACTCAACTTACAAGCCATGAGGAAAGTGACGTGGGACTTTATCAACCAAAGAGAGTAAGGAGTTCTACCGACACTACCCCAAAAGATAGATACTTGCTTGAGAAATGGTACCGCTAGGGGTGTCCTCTTAATCCACAAGTGAATATATATTATATTTATATGTTTGCATGGATACAATTGGTGTGAAAGGGACCACACTGAGAACGGGCTATGTCAGCCTTGACCTATCTCTGATTTACTAGACCAATGTAGAATCTGCACATCCATAGAATGGATTCTCCAACCATAGGGGTGGTTACTAGGAAAGAGGAACTATCCAATTCGATAGTAACTAAGGTAGTGTCTAAATGGGGCTACAAAGGATGTGATCCAAATATAGTGCCCATAGGGGAGGTGCTGCTAGGGGCATTATCCTCAGCAATGAAAAAGTAAGCCTATAGTTGTACGGTGGCTAAATCAAGGAGAAAGCATAGCAGACTTACATTTTCCATGAGCGGTGTATCCTAAAGTGGGAGAACCAACCAACCTAAGGTGTATCCATCAGCATGAGTGGTGTATCCATCAACATAGTGAGAACCAACCAACCTAAGATGCTCGTCAGAGTGCAATGATCAACCTAGAAAGAAAGCTTGTAGGCTTACAACTTTTTGAGGGGATAGTGACGATCGGATCTTATCGACCTAGAGTGACTACTAAATGAGGAGCCCAAGAAGGGACTGAGACTTGAAGCAATCATGAGGAAGGAGCTGAGGAGTTATCCTAAACCTAATATACTCGACCTAGTCAATGCATGAAGGCTAATCCAAGAAAGAAAGCGTATTAGTTCCTCTTAAATTCAACATGAGGTAGCTTACTAGCCATGTAGACTACTAAACTAACAAGGCACTCATTAGTGTCAAGTGGACAAGGAAGTAAAGTGTAGCAGAATTACATCCTAGAAACCAAGAAGACCATTAAGGTAACACACTAGGAAGGTAGCATGTAAGCCCGACTTAGAATAGTTACTAAGTGAGTGCCACTGGGGCGTTATCTCAACTCAGAGTTGCCCGAGATAGAAGATATGCGTTTGTTTTATATGTTTGTGTGTAGTTTGTGTTTGTGTTGTGTCGATGATGGATATGATGCAACTCGGGTTCCTTACACCTACCCTAAACACATCGTGGAAGATTTGTAAACAAGAATACTTTCAACATGGAAGAGATTGAATTCAAAATAGAATTTTCATTGATGATAATTATTTTTAAACATGATTTATAATATTTCTTTAAGTAGATCCCATTGATTAGAAGATTTGGGCATTATCCCTTATAATTAATAAGCTGATAAGATCTTCTTTGGTAGGCATTCTTTATGGAAAAAGGGCCTTACAAAGTAGGTTTAAACTTGCCTCCCATATTATGACAGGCAACAATCAGTCTCTTTAGAACTAAAATAAGCTCTCCTACTTGAAAAGCTCTAGGACGGACCAACTTGTTGTGAGCTTGAATCATTTAGCCTTGTATAACTTGAGGTTTTAGCATGCCCTCATGCGTCTCTTCTCCAAACCTTCAAGCTCTTCTAACACTTGGTGTTCTCTTTTTTTGTTTTATCCACCTGCTATCCTTAGTGATGGGAGTTGGACTTCTAATGGTAGAATGAATTCAGACCCATACACTAAGGAAAAAGGAGTAGACTAAGTTGGAGTTCTATATGTAGTGTGGTAGACCCATAAGGCTTCAACTAACTACTAATCCCACTCTCGCTTATTATTGTCATGTGTCTTCTTTAGTATTCAGATGAGAGTTTTGTTGAAGTCTTCTGCTAAGCCCTTTACCTTCGGGTAGTTGATTATAGAATATCTCCAATCTATGCTGTGTCTCCTGGAAAAATTGTTGATCTCGGTGCTCTTGAATGCAGTACCATTATTAGATATAATTTGTCAAGGCACTCCAAACCTATATATGATATGGTTACTAAAAAATAGGAGCACATTGAAGTTATGACCTCTGAAATCTCCCATTTGGAAAAGTAAGTAAAACTAAGATGAACCGATGACCCTTGGAAGAAGGAGGATCAATAGTATGTCGGTACCCCAACACTAAAACGCCTTGAGGCCAATGTAGGATGTAGAATGTTGGGTTGGTTGTTGGACCACACCGTGTATTTGACATTGGTGGCATCACCCAACGTATCCATGCAATCTTGATCATTAATGGCGATATTCTAGTATCTTGATTTTCGCTTTCATCTTCAGACCAGATTGGTTGGCTCTACATAATCCTGAGTGTACCTCAGTCAAGATCATATGAGCTTCATACTTATCTAAATAACGTAACCACATATGATTGAAAGATTGTCCATACAAGAGACCATCCACAAGAGCATAGGAAAGTTATATTTACTTCATCTAATGGGCTTGGGAGTTCTTTTGAGGTAGTTTACCTTTATTTAAGTAATCCATGAATGGTTTTCTCTAAACTAACTCCTCGTCTTTCTTGGCAATGGCAACCTCCCCTTCAAAAGAGTACTTTTTGATGAGTTCAATATTAATACAAGATAAGACTTATCTATTTTAGAACTTTATGGATATGGACTCATACTCCGGACATGTCAACTCCTTGACAAGCTTGGCTAAAGCATACGCTATGTCATTCTCTCCTTAAGGAATCTTATAAATGGTAACCTCTTGGATTTGGGCCAACAACTCTATGGTGTACTTATGGTAGTGATGGAGATTGAGCTTTATAAACTTATAGGAACCAATGATTTGGTTGATAACCAGCTGAGAATCCCTGAAGATGTTGATGTTTTGGATGCTTAGAGTAATGGCTAACTCCAGATTGGCAATCATACCCTTATATTTAGCTTCATTATTGGTGCAAGGATTGGACAGATGATATGAGAATCTCATCACATTACAGTATATAGTTAAGAGAACTATTCCAACCCCTGCCTTTTTTGAAAAAGCTAATTGTGATTTTTCTCCTCTTTGAGAGGAAGCCGCACCATCAAAGTACATCTCTGAATGGTAAATGTTAGTATCCCCTAAGTTGATGACTTGATCATTGGGGAGATCATCACTAAGAGGAGAGTCAGCAGGAAGTCAATGTGTTTCTAAGAAATCCACTATCGCTTGTCATTTCACTGCACGGAGGGGTACAAAGGAAATGTCAAACTACGTGAGGATTATGGACCATCAAGCTAACAGTCCAGATAGCGTCAGCCATGTCATGAGATATTGTAGTGGATTGATCATAGAGATTAAGTTCATCTTATGTGAAAGCATGTAGCGTTGTAGCTTTTGGGATGCAAAGATTAAAGATAGGCAATGCTTCTCAATGGGTGGAAAATTAACCTCAGTAGGGATTAGATGATGACTGAGGTAGTAGAGTGCATTTTCCTTCCCTTCATCATTGGCTTGGGACAACAAAGCACCAAGGGAGTCATCTAATATAGCAGTGTAAATAATGAGTGGCTTGTATGAGATAGGGGCTACTAGAACTAGCGACATCATCAGGTAATGCTTGATGTCTTCAAAGGCATGCTCACCCTTATCATCCCACTTGAACTTGGCATCCTTTTTGACAAGTGCTGAGAATTGCTGACTCTTCCCAATAGGTTGGATATAAATCATATTAGATACTCTAACTGCCCTTGGAATGATCTGAGTTGAGTTAAACTTTTAATGGGTAATATTTCTAATATCACCTTGATCTTCTTCGAATCAATTTTGATTCCCTAGTGTTGGATAATAAACCCAAGGAATTTTACTGAAGCTACTATTAATACATACTTCAGGAGGTTCATTTCGAGGTTAAATTAACCCTAAACCCTAATGCTTAAACCCTAAACCCTAAACTAACCCTAAACCCTAAGCTAACCCAAAAACCTAAACCATAGACCTTCAAAATCCTAAACCCTATACCCTAAACCCTAAACCCTAAAACCTAAAAAACCTAAACCTAAACTAAATTAACCTACTAATAAAATAAATAAAAAAACTTAAACTTAAATAAAATAATAAAGTTAAAATGAAATAAAAACCTAAACTAAAACTTAAACTTAAACATGAAAATAAAAAAATAAAAAAATTGAAATAAGAGAAATAAAAACCTAAACTAAATTAAAAAAAATAAAATAACCTATAAAAAAACATAAATAAATAAAATAAAACTAACATAAAATATAAATAAAATTAACCTAAAATAAAATAAATCGAAAATAAACTAAAATAGAATCCTAAACCTAAAAAATAAACCTAATAATAAATAAAAATAAAACCTAAATCCTAAACTAAAAAAAACCTAAACCTAAAATAAAAATAAAATAAATAAGATAAAATAAACCTAAACCTAAACCTAAACTAAAATAAACCAAACTAAAATAAATGAAACCTAAACCTAAACATAAAATAAACTAAACCTAAACCTAAACCTAAATAGAATAAAATAAAATAAACTAAAAGTAAACCTAATTCTAAAGAAATATAACCAAAAAAATAAGCCTAAAATAAAAAACATAAATCATAAACCTAAAGAAATAAAATAAAACCAAAACCTAAAAATAAAAATAAAAAAATTAAAACCTAAACCTAAAAAAAATAAAAATAAAACTCAAAAGAAAATATACCTAAATAAAAAAAACTAAAATAAATAAACCTAAAATAAATAAACTAAACTAAATAAAAATAAAAAATAAACCTAAATAAAAATAAAAAATAAAATAAACTCAAATAAATGAAAAATAAACTAAATAAAAAAATTAAACCTAAACCAACAAATTTACTTAATTTAAGGAAAAAAAATCTTAAACCCTAAACCCTATACCCTAAAATCCTAAACCCTAAAACCCTAAAGCCTGAACCCTAATCCCTAAACCCTAAAACCCTAAACTCTAAACCCTACAACCTTAAACCCTAAACCTCAAAACCATTAACCTTAAACCTTAAACCCTAAATTAGCCATAAACTAACACTAAACCCTAAGAATGGGCAGAACCTTAACAAAAAGAACATCATCATCAACTAGGCATAGTCTAGATCTAGCGGTGGAGGCAAAGGTGGAGGCAAAGGTGGTGGCAACGGTTATCGTAATGGTGGTGGGGGATCAAGAGGTGTTGGTGGATATGGAGGTGGTGCTCGGAGCAGTGGTGGTTATGGAGGTGAGAGGAGCGATGGATGTTACAACCATGGTGGTGGTGGAGGGAGACATCACAGATATGATGGTGGATCCTACTACTCGAGAGGCTGGAGTGGTTTTGATGGGAAATGGAGAAATTGAAGAACGATCGATCCAATTTGCTTCTTATGGAACTATGTCTTTATAGTAGAGATGGTTCTAGTTATCTAGAGCTTTTGATTTGTTGTATGCATGCCATTTTTTATCTAAATTAGATCACTTGTGTCTTAGAAAACTTGATTGTGTAACGGTTGATGAAATCAAAAGAAGAAATGTTGAATCAATTTGTTCTCCATTAAATAAAAAAGCCAAAAATCATAAACCATAAACTAAACCTGAATCCTAGACCTAAAACCTAAATCTTATGCCTAAAGCATAAACTCTAAAAAGCCTACATCTTAAACCTTAAACCCTAAACCCTAAAAGCCTTATTACCTAAATGCTAAACCCTAATCCCTAAACTCTAAAACCCTAAACCCTAAACCCTAAACCCTAAACTCTAAATCCTAGACCCTACACCCTAAACCCTAAACCCTAAACCTTAAACCCAAAACCCAAAACCTTAAACCCCAAATCCTAAACCTTAAGCCCTAAACCCTAAACCACAAAAAACAAACCTAAATTAAATAAACCTAAAATAAAATAAATAGATAAACTTAAGCCAAAATAAAATAAAATAAAACCTAAAGTAAATCATAAACCTAAACCTAAACTAAAAAAAAAAATAAAATAAAAATAATTAAAATTAAAAAATTAAATTAAATAAAATAAAATAAAACCTAAATAAAATAATAACTAAACCTAAATAAAATAAAATAAAAACTAAATAAAATAAACCTAAAATACACCTAAAAGTAAACAAAACTAAACTAAACCCAACAACAAAAAAAACTTACCTTAAATAAAATAAACAAAAAAAATAAAGCTAAAACTTAAACTAAATAAAATAAACTAAACTAAATAAACCTAAACCTAAACCTATAATTTTCTAAACCTAAACCTAAACCTAAACTAAATAAAATAAAATAAACTAAAATAATCCTCAAACTAAAAAATAAAACCTAAAACCACACTAATAAAATAAAAATAAACCAAACCTAAAATATAAAAAACTAAACCTATATAATAAAATAAAATAAAACTAAACTAAAAATAAACCTAAACTGAAAATAAATTTACATAAAAACTAAACTAAAATAAATAAATATATAAATAAACTAAAATAAATAAAATAAAAAGTAAACCTAAATAAAAAAAAGTTAAAATAAACTATAATAAATAAAAATAAATTAAATAAACCTAAACCTATTACTTAATTAAAACCCCTAAACTCTAAATCTTAAACCCTACATTTAAACCTTAAACCCTAAAACTAATCTTAAACTAAACCTAAATCGATAACCCTAAACCTACGTAAACCTAAACCTAAACCCTAAACCCTAAACCAAAATCCTAAACCCTAAAACCATAAACCTTAAAAAAACCTTAAATGATAAATCCCTAAGAAAACTAAATAAACCTAAACCCACCAATTTTTTAAAAAACCCTAAACCCTAAGTCCTAAACCCTAAACCATAAACCCTAAACCCTAAACCCTAAAACTAACCTTAAATCGACAAAGGTTATAGCCGTGGTGGTGATAGAGGGAGAGATCAGGGATATGATGGCGTATCCTGCTACTCAAGAGGCCGGAGTGGTTCTGATGGGAACTAGAGAAATGAAGAAATGACGATCCAGATCATTCTTATGGGTGTCTTTACATTAGAGACGGTTATAGTTATCTAGTGTTTTCAATTTGCCTATGTGTGCTCATTTTTTATCTATGTCATTGCTTGTGTCTTAGAAAACTTGGTGTGTTACTTGGTTGATGAAATAGAAAAGAAGAAATGTTAAATATGAATTTGTTCTTTGTTAAAAAAAATTCTAAACCCTAAACACTAAACCCTAAGCCCTAAGCCCTAAACCCTAAACCCTAAAACCTAAACCCCAAAACCTTAAACCCTAAACCCAAACCCTAAACCCTCAAACCCCAACCCTCATAAACCCTAAAATCTTAAAAGCTAAAACCTAAATCTAAAAACCAAATAAAACCTGAAAATAAAATAAATTAAAACACCTAAACAAAAATAAAGTAAGAAAATAAATAATAAAACTAAACTAAAACCTAAACCTAAACTAAACTAAAAAAAAATATAAACTAAACTAAAATAAAATAAATAAAACCTAAACTAAACTAAAAAAAATAAAATAAAAAACTTAAATAAATAAAATAAAACTAAACCTAAAATAAAAATAATAATAACTAATTAAAACCTAAAACATAAAATAAACCAAAAATAAAACCTAAAAATAAATAAAAATAAAACCCTAACTAAAAAAACTAGAAATGTAAAGTAAAAATAAAATAAACCTAAAGAACTAAAATAAAAAAATAAAACCTAAACCTAACTTTAAACTAAACTAAACATAAAACCTAAATAAATAAAATAAACTAATAAACTAAAATAAATACTTAAAATAAACTAAAATAAAACTTAAAACCTAAACCTAAAAATAAAATAAAACATAAACCTAAACTAAAATAAAAATAAAATCTAAACCTAAAATATAAAATAAAAAAATAAACTAAATAAAAAAAAACCTAAACCTAAAATCTAAACCAACAAAATAAACTAAAATTAATAAACTAAATAAATAAAAAATAAAAAAAAAATAAAATAAAATTTATAATAAACTAATTAAACTAAATAAACCTAAACCTATGAGTTTACCTAATTTAAAAAAAAAATAAATAAAAACACTAAACCTTCAACCCTAAACCCCTAAAGACCAAACCCCCCCACCCTAATCCCTAAACCACTAAACCACCCTAAACCCTAAACCCTAAACCACCACTCAAACTCCAAACATACAACCCTAAACCCTAAAGCCCAAACATTAAACCCTAAAAACCACAAAACCTGAAACCTAAACCTAAACTAGATAAAACCTAAAATAAAATAAATAAAAAAAAATCTAAAATAATAAAAACTAAATTAAAATAAAACCTAAACCTAAATCTAAAAATAAATTAAAATAAAACATAAAATTAAACTAAAATAAATAAATGAAAATCTAAAATTAAACTAATAAATAAAATAAACCAAAAAATAAAACCTAAATAAAATAAAAAAAACTAAATAAAAAATAAAAAATAAAATAAACTAAAATAAAATAAAATAAAACTAAATAAAACTTAAGCCAAAAAAAAAATAAAAATAAAATTGAAACCCTAAACAAAAAAAAAAACCTAAACCAAAGAATAAACAAAATAAAATAAACCACCTAAATAAATAAAAAAAAAAAAAACCTAAATAAAATAAACTAAACCTAAAAAACTATATATAAAAAATAAACTAAAATACACACCTAAATAAATAAAAAAAAAACCTAAGAAAATAAAGCTAAAATAAAAACATAAAATCTAAACCTAAAAAAATAAAATAAAACCTAAACCTAAACCTAAAAATAAAAAAATAAAACCTAAACCAAAATAAAATAAAAATAAAACTAAACTAAAAAAATAAACATAAACCTAAACATAAACCTAAAAGAAACTAAAATAAAACCTAAATTAAAATAAATAAACATAAAATAAATAAACCAAACTAAATAAAATAAAAATAAAATAAACTAAATAAATGGCGTCTTGGTTTACTTTTTTTTTAAAAAAATCCTAAACCCTAAACCCTAAACACTAAACCTACAACCCTCAAACCTAAACCCTAAACCCTAAACCCTAAACCCTAAATTAACCCTAAACCCTAAACTCTAAATCCTAAAACTAAACCTTAAAATATAAACACTCAAGTAACCCTAAACCCAAAAATTGTAAAAACATAAACATAAACAAAATAAAAAATAAAAAAACATAAACCAAAATAAAATAAAAAATAAAAACATAAACCTAAATCATAAAAGAAAATAAAATAAAAATAAAAAAAAACTAAAATAAAATAAATAAAAACCTAAAACCAACTAAAAATTAAAAAACCTAAAAAAAATAAAAACTAAACCTAAATAAAAATAAAATAAACATAAAATAAAATAAAATAAAAGCTAAATAAAAACTTAAACCTAAAATCAAACCTAAAAATAAATAAAAAATAAAATTAAAACCTTAAATAAAAAAACCTAAACCTAATATAAAAATAAAATTAACCTAAACCTAAAACTAAGATAAATTAAACTCAAATAAATTAAACCTAAACCTAAACCTAAAATAAACTAAACCTAAACTTAAATATAAACCCTATGTAAAATTAAATAAACTTTAAATAATCTTAGTCCTAAACTACAAAGATATAACCTAAAAATAAAGCTAAAATTAAAACTAAAATCTAAACTAAAAAAAAAAAAAAATAAAACTATACTTATACCTAAAAATAAAAAATAAAACCTAAACCTAAAAAATAATATAAAAATAAAACTAAACTAAAAATAAAACCCAAAAATAATAGATGGTGGTGGTGGTGGAGGGAAATATCGGGGATATGATGTTGGATCCTGCTACTCAGAGGAGTGGTTCGATGGGACGAGAAACTCAAGAATGATCGATCCAATCCGCTTATGTAACTAGTCTAAAAGTAGAGATTCTAGCTATCTAGTTTTTGATTTGTTTCACGCTCATTTTGATCTATCGTTGTTTGTGTCTTAAAAACTTGGTGTGTTACTTGGTTGATGAAATAAAAAAAAAGAAATATTGAATCTGAATTTATTCTCTTTTAAAAAAAAAACCAAAAACCCTAAATTCTAAACTAAAACCTAAACCCTATACCTAAAACTTGAACCCTAAACCCTAAAATGCTAAAAACCTAAACCTAAACTAAATAAAAAATAAATAAAAAATTTTATACCTAAACCAAAATAAAATAAAAAAAATAAAACCTGAACTAAAACCTAAACCTAAACCTAAACGTAAAAAGAAAATAAAATAAAATAAATAAAAAACTAAACTAAACTAAAAATTAAATAACCTAAATTAAATAAAAACTAAACCTAAATAAAAAAATAAACATAAAATAGAATAAAATAAAACTAAATAAAAATCTAAACTAAAAAAAACCTAAAACAAAATAAAAATAAAACCAAAACCCTAAATAAAAAAACTTAAACCTAATATAAAAAATAAAATTAACCTAAACCCAAAACTAAAATAAATTAAACTAAAATAATAAAACCTAAACCTAAACCTAAACCTAAACATAAACTAAATAAAATAAAATAAACTACAAATAAACCTAAACCTAAACTAAAAAATAAAACCTAAAAATTAACCTAAAATGAAAACTTAAAACCTAAACCTAAAAAAATAAAATAAAAACCTAAACCTAAACATAAACCTAAAAATAAAAAATAAAACTTTAACCTAAAAAATAAAATAAAAATAAAACTCAACTACAAAATAAACATAAACTTAAGCCTAAACCTAAAAAATAAACTAAAATAAAAAACCTAAACAAAAATAAATAAACTAAAATAAATAAAAATAAAAAATAAACCTAAATAAAAAATAAAAATAAAATAAACTAAAATAAATAAAAAAATAAACTAAATAAACTAAAACCTACTGTTTAAATTTTAAAACCTAAACCCTAAATCCTAAACCCTAAACCTTAAACCCTAAACCTTAAACCCTAAACCCTAAACCCTAAACCCTAAACCCTAAACCCTAATCCCTAATCCTAAACCCTAAACCCTAAAAACATAAACCTTAAAACCCTAAACCATAAAACCAAAACCCCCTACCCCCTAAACCCTAAACCCATTCCCTAACCCCTTAACCCTAAATGCTAAACCCTAAACCCAAACCTAAAGTATCTAATTAAATTTAAAAATAAACCTAAACCCAAAAACCTAATAAATCTAAACATAAACCCTAAGAATGGGCAGAACCTTGATGGCAAGAATGCCATCGCCAACAAGGCTCGCCTAGATCTGGTGAAGGAAGGTGGAGGTGGCGCACAGCAGTGGTGGGGATCTAGAGGTGCTAGTGGATAGGGAGATGGTGGTGGGACCAATGGTGGTTATAGAGGTAGGAGGAGTGATGGAGGTTACAACCGTCATGGTGGCGGAGGGAGAGATCGGGGATATGATGGTGGATCACGCTACTCGAGAGGACGGGGTGGTTTTGATGGGAACTAGAGAAACTAAAGAATAATCGATCCAATCTACTGCTTATGGAACTATGTCTTTACAGTGGAGATAGTTCTAGTTATCTAGGGTTTCTAATTTGCTCAATGCATGCTCATTTTTTATCTATGTCGTCGCTTGTGTCTTAGAAAACTTGATGTTACAAATGAAATCAAGAAGAAATATCAAATCAATTTGTTCTCTAAAAAAAAAACCAAAAAATAATAAACCCTAAACTAAAACCTAAACCATGACCTCCCCTAAACCTAAACCTAAACCCTAAACCTAAACTAAAAACTAAGCTAAAACTATAAACCTAAAACCTATTAACCTAAACCTAAACCTAAACTAAACTAAACCTAAAAACTAAACCTAAACCTAAACCTAAAAACTAAACCTAAACCTAAACCTAAACCCTAAACCCTAATTAAACTAAACTAAACCCTAAACTAACCCTAAACCTACTAATCCCTAAACCCTAAACCCTAAACCCTAAACTCTAAAACCTAAAAACCTAAACCTAAACTAAATAAAACCTACTAATAAAATAAATAAAAAACCTAAACCTAAATAAAATAAAAAAGTTAAAATAAAATAAAAACCTAAACTAAAACCTAAACATAAACGTGAAAATAAAAAAATAAAATATAAAAATAGAAATAAAAGAAATAAAACTTAAACTAAAATAAAAAAAAATAAAATAAACTAAGAATAAAAAATATAAATAAAATAAAAATTAAACATAAAATATAAATAAAATTAACCTAAAATTAAATAAATTGAAAATATACTAAAATAAAAACTAAATAAAAACCTAAACCTAAAAAATAAACCTAACAATAAATAAAAAATAAAACCTAAATCCTAAACTAAGAAAACCTAAGCCTAAAATAAAAAGATAATAAAATTAAACCTAAACCTAAACTAAAATAAACCAAAATAAATAAACCTAAACCTAAACAAAATAAACTAAACCTAAACCTAAACCTAAACAAAATAAAATAAAATAAACTAAAAATAAACCTAAATCTAAAGTAAAGAAATAAAACTAAAAATAAGCCTAAAATAAAAACATAAATCATAAACCTAAAGAAATAAAATAAAAACCAAAACCTAAACATAAAAAAAAAACAAAACCTAAACCTAAAACAAATAAAAATAAAACTCAACTAAAAAATAAACCTAAATTAAAAAAATAAAAATTAAAAATCTAAACTAAAATAAATAAACCTAAAATAAATAAACTAAACTAAATAAAAAAACCTAAATAAAAATAAAAATAAAATAAACTCAAATAAAAAAATAAACTAAATAAACTAAATAAACCTAAACCATAAACCCTATACCCTATACCTTATACCCTAAAACCCTAAACCCTAAATCATAAACCCTAAACCCTAAACCCTAAACCCTAAAACCCTAAAGCCTGAACCCTAAACCCTAAACCCTAAAACCATAAACTTTAAACCCAAAACCCAAAACCCTAAGCCCTAAAACCTATAACCCTAAACCCTAAACCTTAAACCCAAAACTAACCCTAAACCTTTTTCCAAAAACTAACCCTAAACCCTAAGAATGGGTAGAACCTCAAGAAAACATCATCACAACCAGCTTAGTCTAGATCCGGTGGTGGGAGGCGAGAAGGGCAAATGGTGGTGGGGATCTAGAGGTGCTATGGAGGATTGGTGAGCAGTGGTTATGGAGGTGAGAGAGTGATGAGGTTACAACCGTGGTGGTGGAGGGAGAGATCACGATATGATGGTGGATCCTACTACTGAGAGGAGTGGTGATGGGAACTAGAGAAAAAGAACTAAATCAATTTGCTACTTATGGAACTATGCCTTTATAGAGACGTTCTATCTAGAGCTTTGATTTGATGTATGTCCTCATTTTTATCTATCATCAGGTCTTATAAAACTTTGTTACTTTGATGAAATCAAAAGAAGAAATGTTGAATCTGAATTTGTTCTCTATTAAATAAAAAAGCCAAAAATCATAATCCCTAAACTAAAACCTGAATCCTAGACCTAAAACCTAAACCCTAAACCCTAAAGCTTAAACTCTAAAAAGCCTACACCCTAAACCTTAAACCCTAATCCCTAAACCCTAAAAGCCTTATTACCTAAATGCTAAACCCTAAACCCTAAACCCTAAACCCTAAACCTACACCCTAAACCCTAAACCCTAAACCCTAAACCCTAAACCCTAAACCCTTAAACCCAAATCCTAAACCTTAAACCCTAAACCCTAAACCCTAAAAAAGCTAAAACCTAAACCTAAACTAAAAATAAACATAAAATAAAATAAATAAAACCTAAGCCAAAATAAAATAAAATAAAACCTAAAGTAAATCATAAACCTAAACCTAAACCTAAACCTAAAAAAGAAAATATAAATAAAAAAATAAAAAAAGAACTAAAATTAAAAAATAACCAAACTAACTAAAAATAAAACCTAAATAAAATAACAACTAAACCTAAAATAAAAATAAAATAAACCTAAAATAAAATAAAATAAAAACTAAATAAAACCTAAACCTAAAAAATACACCTAAAAGTAAATAAAAACTAAAACTTAAACCCTTAACAAAAAAAACCTAAACCTTAAATATAAATAAAATAAATAAAATAAAATAAAGCTAAACCTAAACTAAAATAAAATAAACTAAAATAAATAAAACCTAAACCTAAACCTATAATATTCTAAACCTAAACTAAACCTAAAAAAAAAATAAAATAAAATAAACTAAAATAAACCTAAACTTAAACTAAAAAATAAACCTAAAACCAGACCTAAAAAAATTAAAATAAATTAAACCTAAACCTAAAATAAAATATAAAAACTAAACCTAAATAATAAAATAAAATAAAACTAAACAAAAAATTAACCTAAACCTAAAAAATAAATTTACATAAAACCTAAACTAAAATAAATAAACCTAATATAAATAAACTAAAATAAATAAAAAATAAAAGAAAACCTAACTAAATAAACTAAAATAAAAAAAAACTAAATAAACCTATACCTACCTTTACTTAATTTAAAAAAAACCCTAAAATCTAAATCCTAAACCCTAAAGCCTAAACCTTAAACCATAAAACTAATCCTAAACCCTAAACCCTAAATCGATAACCCTAAACCTACAAACCTAAACCCTAAACCCTAAACCCAAAATCCTAAACCCTAAAAACCTTAAACCCTAAAAAACCCTAAATGTTAAACCCTAAACTAACAAAACTAAATAAATCTAAACCCACTGTTTATTAAAAAACTCTAAACCCTAAATCCTAAACCCTAAGTCCCTAAACCCTAAACCCTAAAACTAACCCTAAATCGATGGAGGTTATAGTGGTGGTGGGGAGAGATCTGGGATATGATGGATGCTACTGAGAGGCCTGAGTGGTTCTGAGAGAAATTGAAGAATGAATCATCTGCTACTTATGGAATCTTTATAAGTAGAGATGATAAGTTATCTAGGGTTTTAATTTGCTCTATGTGTGCTATTTTTTATCTATGTCATTGCTGTCTTAGAAAACTTGATGTGTTTGGTTGATGAAATAGAAAAGAAGAAATGTTAAACCTAAATTTGTTCACTATTAAAAAAAATCCTAAACCATAAACCCCAAACACTAAATCCCTAAAACCTAAACCCTAAACCCTAAAACCTAAACCTAAAACCTTAAATCCTAAACCCTAAGCCCAAAACCCTCAACAAACCCTAAACCCTAAACCCTAAAAAGCTAAAAACCTAAACCTAAACTAAATAAAACCAGAAAAGAAAATAAATAAAAAAACCTAAACAAAAATAATGTAAGAAAATAAAATAAAATAAAAGGCTAAACTAAAACCTAAACCTAAACCTAAACTAAAAAAAAATATAAAACTAAACTAAAATTAAATAAATAAAACCTAAACTAAACTAAAATAAAAAAACCTAAAATAAAATAAAAACTAAACCTAAAATAAAATAAAAAATAAACCAAAAAAATAAAATAAAATAATAAATAAATAAAAATAAACTAAAAATAAAACTAAAATAAAACCTAAATAAAAATAAAACCTAAACCCTAAACTAAAAAAAAACTAAATGTAAAATGAAAATAAAATAAACCTAAACCTGAACTAAAATAAAAAAAATAAAACCTAATCCTAAACATAAAATAAACTAAACATAAAACTAAACCTAAACCCTAAATAAAATAAAATAAACTAAGAATAAACTTAAACATAAACTAAAAAATAATACCTAAAATAAACCTAAAATAAAACTAAAATAAAACTAAAACCTAACCTAAAAAATAAAAAATAAATATAAACCTAAACCTAAAAAATAAAAATAAAATCTAAACCTAAATATAAAAAAATAAAACTAAACTAAAAAAAATAAACCCAACCTAAACCTAAACCTAAACCTACAAAAAATAAACTAAAATTAATAAACTAAATAAATAAAAAAAATATAAATAAAAATAAAAAATAAAAAAATAAAAATAAATTAATAAACTAAATAAACCTAAACCTAGTTTACCTAATTTAAAAAAAATAAAAATAAAATAAATAATAAAACACTAAACCTACAACCCTAAACCCTAAACCTACAACCCTAAACCCTAAACCCTAAAACCCTAAACCCTAAACCCTAAACCCTAAACCTAAACCCTAAAACCTAAACCCTAAACCATTAACCCTAAACCTAAACCCAAAACATACAACCCTAAAGAAACCTAAACCTAAACCCTAAACCCTAAAAACTAGAAAACCTAAACCTAAACTAGATAAAACCTAAAAATAAGATAAATAAAAAAACCTAAACCTAAATATAATAAAACTAAAATAAAATAAACCTAAACCTAAATTTAAAATAAATTAAAATAAAATAAAACTAAACTAAATTAAAATAAATAAAAAATCAAAACTAAATTAATAAATAAAATAAACCTAAAATAAAACCTAAATAAAATAAAAAACTAAATGTAAAATAAAAATAAAATAAACCTAAAATAAAAACTAAATAAAAACCTAAGCTAGAAAATAAAAATAAAACTGAAACCCTAAACTAAAAAAAAGTAAACCTAAACCAAAAATAAACAAAATAAAAGAAACCTAAACCTAAACTAAAATAAAAAAAATCAAAGCCTAAATCTAAAATAAATTAAACCTAAACCTAAACTAAATGTAATTAAATAAACTAAAAAATACACCTAAACCTAAATAAATAAAATAAAACCTAGAAAATAAAGCTAAAATAAAAATAAAAATCTAAACAAAAAAAATAAAATAAAACCAAAAAACCAACCTAAAATAAAAAAATAAAACCTAAACCCAAAATAAAATAAAAATAAATAAAACTAAACTAAAAAAATAAACATAAACCTGAAAAATAAACTAAAATAAAAAACCTAAATTAAAATAAATAAACCTAAAATAAATAAACCAAACTAAATAAAAATAAAAACTTAAATAAAGTAAAATAAATACTAAATAAACTAAATAAACCTAGCATATTAATTTACTTTTTTTTATAAAAAAAACCCTAAACCCTAAAAAAATAAACCCTAAACTAAACACTAAACTAAAACTAAAAAACTAAACCCTAAACTAAACCCTAAAAAATCCCTAAACCCTAAACTAAACCCTAAACCCTAAACCCAAACTAACCTAAACCCTAAACTCTAAACCTAAACCTAAACCCTAAACTATAAACCCTCAAGTAACCCTAAACCCTAAAATGCTAAAAACCTAAACCTAAATAAAATGAAAAATAAAAATAAAATAAATAAAAAAGCCTAAACCAAAATATAATAAAATAAAACATAAAATAAAAACCTAAACTAAATCCAAAACTTAAACCTAAACCTTAAAAAGAAAATAAAATAAAAAATAAAAACTAAACTAAAATAAAGTAAAATAAAACCTAAATTAAACTAAGAACTAAAAAACCTAACAAAATAAAAACTAAACCTAAATAAAATAAAATAAACTTAAAATAAAATAAAATAAAAGCTAAATAAAAACCTAAACCTAAAATCAAACCTAAAACTAAATAAAATAAAAACCCTAAATAAAAAAAAACCTAAATCTAATATAAAAATAAAATTAACCTAAACCTAAAACTAAATAAATTAAACTAAAATAAATAAAATGTAAACATAAACCTAAACTTAAATCTAAACCCTAAGTAAAATTAAATAAACTTAAAATAAATATAAACCTAAACTACAAAGATATAACCTAAATATAAACCTAAAATCTAAACCTAAAAAAAATAAAATAAACCTACCTAAAAAAATAAAAAATAAAACCTAAACCTAAAAAATAAAATAAAATAAAACTAAACTAAAATAAAACCCAAAAATAATAGATGGTGGTGGTAGGAAATATTGGGATGTGATGTGGATCCTACTACTGAGATAAGAGATTTTGATGGGAACTAAACCAAAGAATGAATCCACCTAAGGAAGTAGTCTTAAAAGATGATTCTAATCTAGGTTTTGATAAATGCTCATTTTTGATCTATGTCGCTGTTTTGTGTCTTAATAAACTTGGTGTGTTACTTGGTTGATGAAATAAAAGAAGAAATATTGAATCAATTTATTCTCTAAAACCAAAACCCTAAATTCTAAACTAAACCAACCCTATACCTAAAACTAAACCCTAAACCCTAAAATGCTAAAACCTAAACCTAAACTAAATAAAAAAAAAAAATAAAATAAATAAATAAACCTAAACCAAAATAAAATAAAATAAATAAAAAATAAAAAACCTAAAAAAACAAAACCTAAACCTAAACCTAAAAGAAAAATAAAAAAATAAAATAAACTAAAATAAAATAAAATAAAATAAATAAAACCTAAACTAAACTAAAATTTAAAAAACCTAAAAAATAAAACTAAACTTAAAAAAAAATAAACAAATAAAATAAAACTAAATAAAAATCTAAACCTAAAAAATAAACCTAAAATTTATAAAAATAAAACCAAACCCTAAATAAAAAAAACTTAAACCTATAAAAATAAAATTAACCTAAAACCAAAACTAAACAAATTAAACTATAATAAATAAAACCTAAACCTAAACCTAAAATAAACTAAACCTAAACCTAAAATCTAAACCTTAAATAAAATTAAATAAACTTAAAATAAACTTAAACCTAAACTACAAAAAAATATAACCTAAAATAAACCTAAAATAAAAAACCTAAAACTAAAACTAAAAAAACAAAATAAAACATAAACCTATACCTAAAAGTAAAACCTAAACCTAAAAAATAAAATAAAAATAAAACTAAACTAAAAATAAAATCCAAAATTAATAGATGGTAGTGGTGGTGGAGGGAAAGATCAGGGATATGATGGTGATCCCGCTACTCGAGAGGACAGAGTGGTCAATCCAATCTACTGCTTATGGAACTATGTCTTAAAGTAGAGACGGTTCTAGTTATCTAATTTTGATTTGCTCTACCTCATTTTGATCTATGTCATTGCTTGTGTCTTAAAAACTTGGTGTGTTACTTGGTTGAAGAAATCAAAAGAAGAAATGTTGAATATGAATTGGTTCTCTTAAAAAAATAAAACCTAAACCAAAACCTAAACCCTTTACCCTAAACCCTAAAAACCTAAAAACCTAAACCTAAACTAAATATAACCTAAAAAAATATAAATAAAAAAATGCAAACCTAGACAAAATAAAATAAAAATTAAAATAAAAACCTAAACTAAAACTTAAACCTAAACCTAAAATAAAATAAAATAAAAAATAAAATAAAGAAAATAATAATAAAGAAAAATCTAAACTAAACTAAAATAAAATAAATAAAATTAAAAACCTTAATAAAATTAAACATAAAATAAAAATAAAATAAACCTAAACTAAAGAAAAATAGAAACTAAATAAAAACCTAAATCGATAAAATAAACCTAAATGTAAAACCTAAAAATAAATAGAAAATAAAACCTAAACCTTAAATTAAAAAAAAAACCTAAACCTAAAATAAAAATAAAATAAACAAAATAAAATAAATCTAATCCCAAACTAATTTAAATAAAACCTAAACCTAAACTAAAAATAAAACCTAAAAAATAAACCTAAAATAAAAACCTAAAACCTAAACCTAAAAAAATAAAATAAAAACCTAAACTTAAACCTAAAATAAAAAAAAATAAACTAAACCAAAAAAATAAAATAAAATAAACTCAACTAAAAAATAAACATAAACTTAAGCCTAAACCTAAAAAATAAACAAAAATAAAAAATTAAAATTAAAATAAATAAACTAAAATAAATAAAAATAAAAAATAAACCTAAATAAAAATAAAAAATAAAATAGACTAAAATAAATAAAAAACTAAATAAAACTAAACATACTTTTACTTAATTTAAAAAACCTAAACCTAAAATCCTAAACCCTAAACCTTAAACAAACCTTAAACTAAACCCTAAATAAACCTAAAACCCTAAATAAACCCTAATCCTAAACCCTAAACCCTAAAGCATAAACCTTAAAACTAAACCATAAACCCTAAACCCTAAACCCTACACCCTAAATAAACCCAAACCCCAACCCTAAAACCCTAAATAAACCCTAATCCCAAACCTAAAGTAACTAAATAAATTTAAAATAAACATAAACCTAAGAATAATAAAATGTCATAAACTGCCTAGATGTGGTGAAAAATAAAATTATAATGGTGGTGAGTGATCTAGTGGGGATAAGGAGAATTATGGGCGAGGAGTGATTGAGGTTAAACCAGAAGGGAGAGATTGTGGGATATGATGGTGACATGATACTTGAGAGGTCATGGTGGTTTTGATGGGAATTAGAGAAACTAAAGACAATCCAATGCTACTTATGGAACTATGTCTTTATAAAGGAGGCGTTCTAGTTATCTAGGGTTTCTTTTCTCTATGCATGCTCATTTTTTATCTGTCATAGGTGTCTTAGAAAACTTGGTGTTACTTGGTTGAAGAATAGAAGAAATCAATTTGTTCTTTGTTAAAAAAACCAAAAAACCCTAAACTAAAACCCAACCTTAAAAACCTAAACCTAAATCCCAAAACCTAAACCTTAACCCTAAACCATAATACTAAATTAAACCCTAAAACCCAAACCCCAAACCCCAAACCTAAACTAACCTAAAAAAAGCTAAAAGCTAAAAGCTAAACCTAAACCTAAAAAAAACATAAAAATAAATTAAATAAACCTAAACCAAAATAAAATAAAATAAAAAACCTAAACTAAAACCTAAACCTAAACCTAAAAAGAAAGTAAAATAAAAAATAAAAAACTAAACTAAAATAATATAAATAAAATTTAAACTAAACTAAAAAATAAATAAAACCTAAATAAAATAAACCTAAATAAAAAATAAGAAAACCAAAATAAAACAAAATAAAAACCCAAACCTAAAAATAAACTTAAAAATAAATAAAAAATGAAATATAAACCCTAAACTAAAAAACCCTAAACTTAAAATAAAAATAAAATTAACCTAAACTAAAATAAGTTAAATTAAAATAAATAAAACCTAAACCTAAACCTAAAATAAACTAAACCTCAACCTAAACCTAAACCCTAAATAAAATTAAATAAACTTTAAATAAATGTAAACCTAAACTAAAAATTATAACCTAAAAATAAACTTAAAACCTAAACCTAAAAAAAATAAAATAAAAACCTAAACCTAAACCTAAAAATTAAAAAAAAAATCTAGACCTAAAAAATAAAATAAAAAGAAAACTAATCTAAAAAAATAAACCTAAACCTAAACCTAAACCTAAAAAAAAAATAAACTTAAATAAAAAAACCTAAACTAAAAAAAAATAAACTAAACTAAATAAAATTTAAAACTAATAAAAATAAAATAAAATAAACTAAAATAAATAAAATAAACTAAATAAACTTAAAATAAAATTTACTTTTAAAAAATTTATAAAAAAAAACTAACCTAAACCCAAAACACTAAAACCAACCCTAAACCCTAAACTAACTCTAAACTCTAAACCTAAAAACCCTAAATAAACTCTAAAATCATATACCCTAAATTGTAAACCCTAAACCCAAAAAAACCCTAAAACCCTAAACCCAAAAAATGCTAAACCTAAACCCTAAACCCTAAACACTAAACCTAAACATGACCAAAACATAAACCCTAAACTAAACCCCAAACCCTAAACACAAAACCCTAAACCATAAAACCTAAAACCTAAACCTAAACTAAATAAACCTAAAAAATAAAATAATAAATAAAAAAACCTAAACTCAAATAAAATAAAATAAAAAAATAAAAAACCTAAACTAAACATATAAACCTAAAACCTAAAAAATATAATTAAATAAAAATGAAAACTTAAACATAAAAAGAAAACTAAATAAAATAAAAACTAAACATAAAATAAAAATAAAATAAACCTAAAATCTAATAAAATAAAAACTAAATAAAAACATTATCCAAAAAAATTAACCTGAAAATAAAACCTAAATATAAATAAACAATAAAATTTAAACCCTAAACTAGAAAAATCATAACCTAAAATAAACATAATAAAATAAACCTAAACCTAAACTAAAATAAACTAAACTAAAATGAATAAAACATAAACCTAAAATAAAGTAAAACTAAATCCTAAACTAACTAAAATAAAATAAACTAAAAATAAAGCCAAACCTAAACTAAAAAATAAAACCTAAAAATAAACCTAAAATAAGAACCTAAAACCTAATCCTAAAAAATAAGATAAAATCAATCTAAACTAAAAATAAAAAATAAAAAAATAACACCTAAAAATAAAATAAAAATAAAACTAAATTAAAAAATAAACATAAACCTAAAATAAAACTAAACTTAAAATATAAAATAAAATAAAATAAATAAACCTAAAATAAATAAACTAAACTTAAACATAAACCTAAATAAAAAGAAAAAATAAATTAAAAAAGTAAAAATAAAAAATAAACTAAATAAACCTAAACCTAAGAGTTTATTTAATTTTAAAATAAAAATAACCTAAAATCAAACCCTAAACCTAAACCTTAAAACAAAAATATAAACACTAAACCTAACCCTAAAACTAAACTAAACATTAAACCCTAAAAAAAAACCTAAAACTAAACCTAAAACCTAAACCCTAAACTAACCTAAACTAAAACCCTAAACCTAAAAAAATAAACCTAACCTAAAATACCCTATACCTAACCCTAAACCCTAACTAAACCCTAAAATTTAAACCTAAAAAATTAAACCCTAAAAAAAACACCTAAACCCTAAACCCTAAACTAAAACCCTAAACCTAAACCCTAAAACCTAAAAAACCTAAACCCTAAAACATAAAAACCTAAACCTAAACTAAATCAAACCTAAAATAATAATATAAAAAAACCTAAACTATAAAATAAAAAATAAAATAAAATAAAACATAAACTAAAAACTAAAAAATAAAAAATAAATTAAAAATTAAAAATAAACTAAAATAAATAATAATGTAAACCTAAACTAAACTAAATTAAGATAAAACTAAGAATTAAAACCTTAATAAAATTAAAACTAAACATAAAATAAAATAATAAAATAAAACTAAATAATGACCTAAACCTAAAATAAACCTAAATATAATATAAAATAAATCTTAAACCCTAAATTAAAAAACCTACCTAACATAAAAATTAAAATAAACAAAATAAAATAAACTTAAACCTAAACTATAATAAACTAAACTAAAATAAATAAATGCTTAACCTAAACCAAAAATAAATTAAACCTAAACTTGAACCTAAACTAACTAAAATAAAATAAATTAAAAATAAACCTAAACCTAAACTAAAAGATAAGACCTAAAAATAAACCTAAAATAAAAACCTAAAACCTAAACCTAAAAAAATAAAATAAAAACCTAAACCTAAATCTAAAATTAAAAAGTAAAACCTAATCCAAAAAAAAATAAAATAAAACTCAACTAAAAAAATAAACCTAAACCCAAAAAAACTAAAATAAAATACTTAATAAAATAAATAAACCTAAAATAAATAAACTAAAATAAATAAATAAATAAAATAAAAAAATAAAATAAACTAAAATAAAAAAAATAAACTAAATAAACCTAAATCTACTAGTTTACTAATTAAAAAAACCTAAACCTAAATAAACCCTAAACCCAAAACCATAAAATTAACTCTAAACCTTAAACCTAAACCTACAAACCTAAATCGTAAACCCTAAACCCTAAATCCTAAACCCTAAACCCTAAACCTAATCCTAAACCCAAAACCTAAACCTAAACCATAAACCCTAAACACTAAACACTAAACTCTAAACTAAACACAACACCCTAAAACTAACCCAAACCCTAAACCTTAAACCCATAAACCTAAATCTAAAGAAATGAAATAAATTAAAAATAAACCTAAACCTAAGAATTGGTAAACCTTGATAAATACTATCAGCTCATTCTAGATCTAAAATAAAAAAAAAATCTGAGGTGCTAATGGAGGTGGTAGCAATAAAAAACAGGTTACAACCAAGTGGTGGCGGAGAGATCATGGATATGATGGTGGATCTCTAAGAGGTCATATTGATGAGAACTAGAGAAACAAGACGATACTTGCTTATGGAACTCAGATGATTCTAGTTATCTAGGGTTTTATTTACTCTATGCATGCTCATTTCTTATATATGTATCCCTTGTGTCTTAAAAACTACTTGGTTATGAAATCAAAAGAAGAAATGTTTATTCTAAATTTATTCTTTATTAAAAAGAAATCAAAAACCTTAAGCCCTAAACTAAAAGCTGAACCTTAGACCTAAACCCTAAA
Source organism: Cymbidium sinense (assembly GCA_021442155.1). Classification (NCBI taxonomy): domain Eukaryota; kingdom Viridiplantae; phylum Streptophyta; class Magnoliopsida; order Asparagales; family Orchidaceae; genus Cymbidium; species Cymbidium sinense. Next base: position 81,155 of record JAKCPB010001326.1, read on the forward strand.
CCCTAAACCCTAAAACTAACCCAAAACCCTAAACCCCAATCCTAAACCCTAAAACCCTAAACCTTAAACCCAAACCCAAACCTAAAACTAAAACCCTAAACCTAAAAAAAAACCTAAACCCTAAATCCTAAATAAACCCTAAACCTAAAACCTAAATAAACTAAACCTAAAACCATAAACCCTAAACACTAAAATCTAAACCTAAACCTAAAACCTAAACTAAAACCCTAAACTAAAATAAACTCTAAAACCCTAAACCTAAACCTAAAACCTTAAACCTAAATTAATAAACTAAACTAAAACCCTAAACCCAAAAACTAAACACTAAACACTAAACCTAAACCCTAACCCTAAATATAAACCCTAAACCATAAAACCCTAAACCCTAAAACCCTAAACCTAAACCCTAAACCCTATACCCTAAACCCTAAAAAACTAAAAACCTAAACCTAAACTAAATAAAACCTAAAAATAATATATAAATAAACCTAAGCCTAGATAAAATAAAAATAATAATAAAATAAAACCTAAACTAAACCTAAACTAAAATTAACCTAAAAATAAAATAATAAAATAAAAATAAAATAAACTAAAATAAAATAAAGAAAATCTAAACTAAACTAAAATAACATAAAACTAAGAATAAAGAGTAATAAAATTTAAACTAAATGTAAAGTAAAAATAAAATAAACCTAAAATAAAATAAAATAAAAGCTAAATAATAACCTAAACCTAATAAATAAAACTAAAAATAAATAAAAAATAAAACCTAAACCCTAAACTTAAAAAAAAACCTAAATGTAAAATAAAAATAAAATAAATAAAATAAAATAAACCTAAACCTAAACTAAAAGAAACTAAACTAAAATCAATAAAACCTAAACCTAAACCTGAAATAAACTAAACCTAAAGTTAAACCTAAACTAAATAAAATAAAATGAACTAAAAATAAACATAAAACTAAACTCAAAAATAAAACTTAAAAATAAATCTAAAAATAAACCTAAAATAATTACCTAAAACTTAAACCTAAAAAAAATAAAATAAAAACCTAAACCTAAAATTAAAAAAAAAACCTAAAAATAAAAAATAAAATAAAAATAAAAGTCAACTAAAAAATAAACATAAACCTAAACCTAAACCTTAAAAATAAACTAAAATAAATAAACCTCAAATAAAAAAATTAAAATAAATAAAAATAAAAATAAATAAATAAAAAGAAAATAAAATAAATTAAAATAAATAAAAACTAAATGGAATCAGAAGGTGGAGGGGAGAAATCGTGGATATGATGGTGGATCTGCTAAGAGAGGCAGGTGGTTTTAATGGGACCTAGAAACTAAAGAAGGGTCGATCGATCGCTTATGGAACTGTCTTTATAAGGAGACAATTCCTATTTGTGGTTTTGATTTTCTCTGCATGCTCATTTTATTTATGTCGCTTGTGTCTTAAAAAACTTGGTATGTTACTTGGTTGATGAAATTGAGGAGAAGAAATGTTGAATCTCAATTTATTGTCTATTAAAAAAAACCCCCAAAAACTCTAAACCCTAAAATAAAACTTAAGCTAAACTAAAAACCTAAACCTAAAACCTAAACTGAACTTAAAACCTAAACCCTAAACTTAAAATTAAACAAACTCTAAACCCTAAACAACTAAACTAAACCTAAAACTCCTAAACCCTAAACACTAAAACCCTAAACCTAAACTAATAAACCCTAAACCTAAACTAAACTAAACTAAAACCTAAACTTACTAAACTAAACCCTAAACCCTAAACCCTAAAACCTAAAACTAACCTAAACTAAACTCTAAACTTAAACTTAAATTTTAAACCCTAAAACTCTAAACCCTAAACTTACCCTAAACCTAACCCTAAACTAAAAAACTCACCCTAAACCTAAAAAACCCTAACTACCTAAACTTAAACCTAAAACCCTAAACTAACCTAAACTCTAAACCTCAAAACCCTAAACCTAAAGTAAACACTAAACCCTAAACCCTAAACCCAAAAACCTCAAAACCCTAAACCCTAAACTAAACACTAAACCCTAAACCCTAAACCTTAAAACTTTAAACCCTTAAACCCTAAACTCTAAACCCTAAACCCTAAACCCTAAACCCTAAATGCCATACCTTAAAAATCTAATAACTTAAACCTAAACATAATAAAACATATAAACAAAATAAATAAAAATCCTAACCCAAAATAAAATAAAATGAAAATAAAAATAAACTAAAATAAAATAAATAAAAACCTAAACTAAACAAAAAAATAAATTAAACTAAAGAATAAAAAACTTAAATAAAAATAAAAACTAAAAAATAAACTTAAAATAAAATAAAAAAACTAAATAAAAACTAAACCTAAAAAATCGAAAAATAAATAAAAAATAAAACTTAAACTCTAAACCAAAAAAAAATCTAAATTAAAAATAAAATAAACCTGATCCTAAACTAAAATAAACTAAACTAAAATAAATAAAATCTAAACCCAAACCTAAAGTAAACAAAACCTAAACCTAAACCAAAACTAAATAAAATAAAATAAACAACAAATAAACCTAAACCCTAACCTAACTAAAAAAATAAACCTAAAATAAAACCTAAAATCTAAACCTAAATAAAGAAAATAAAAACATAAACCTAAAAATAAAAAGTAAAACCTAAACTTAAAAAATAAAATAAAAATAAATTCAACTAAAAAACAAACCTAAACCTAAAAAATCAACTAAAATAAAAAACCTAAAGTAAAATAAATAAAACTTAAATAAACTAAACTAAACTAAATAAAAATAAAATAAAAAACTAAACCTAAAAATAAAAATTAAATAAAAATAGAAGTCAACTAAAAAATAAACCTAAACCTTAAAAATAATCTAAAATAAAAAACTTAAACTAAAATAAATAAACTTCAAATAAAAAAATTAAAATAAATAAAAATAAAAAATAAACTTAAGTAAAAAGGAAAAATAAAATAAATTAAAATAAATAAATAAAACTAAATGGAATTGTAGAGGTGGTGGAGGGAGAGATCAGGGATATGATGGTGGATCCCGCTACAAGAGAGGCTGGGGTGGTTTTAATGGGAACTTGAGAAACTGAAGAAGGGCCGATCAGATCTGCTGCTTATGGAACTGTCTTTATAGTGGAGACAGTTCTAGTTATCTAGGGTTTTTGATTTTCTCTATGCATGCTCATTTTTTATTTATGTCATCGCTTGTGTCTTAAAAAACATGGTATGTTACTTGGTTGATGAAATTGAGAAGAAGAAATGTTGAATCTCAATTTATTCTCTGTTAAAAAAACCCCCAAAAACTCTAAACCCTAAAAATGAAAAACCTAAACCTAAACCCTAAAACCCTAAACCTTGAACCTTAAACCCTAAACACTAAACCTAAATTAAACATAAACCCACCTAATCTTACAACTCTAAACTTTGACCCTAAACCAAAATCTAAACCTAAACCTAAAAGCACCCTAAACTACCCAACCCTAAACCTAAACCTTAAACTTTAAACCCTAAACCCTAAACCTAAACCCTAAACCTACCCTAAACATCCTAAAACCCTACCTGACCCTCCTTAAAAATTTACCCTCCTAAACTCTAAAGTTACTCTAAACCTTAAACTCTAAACCCAAAACTCTAACCACAGGCTAAACTCAACCTGGGTTGAACCCTTAAACCCTAAACCTCTAAAGCCTAAACCTGTTAACCTAACCACTCCCAAACCATAAACCCTAAACTTTAAACCCTCAAACCTAAACCCTAAACCCTAAAACTACCAAACCTAAACCATAAACCTCAACCCTAAACCCTAAACCTTAAACTTAAACCACTCTAAACCCTAAACCTAAAAATGCTATGCCCTATCTGATAAACCTAAAAATAAAACATATAAAATAAATAAATAAAAAAACCTAACCCAAAATAAAATAAAATAAAATATAAAAATAAACTAAAATAAAATAAATAAAAACCTAAACTAAAAAAAAATTAAATCGAAGAATAAAAAACTTAAATAAAAACCAAAACTAAAAAAATAAACTTAAAATAAAATAAAAAAACTAAATAAACACTGAAACCTAAAAAAAGTGAAAAATAATTAAAAAATAAAACTTAAAACCTAAACAAAAAAAAACTTAAATTAAAAATAAAATAAACCTGATCCTTAACTAAATTAAACTAAACTAAAATAAATAAAATCTAAACCTAAACCTAAAGTAAACAAAACCTAAACCTAAACTAAATAAAATAAAATAAACTACAAATAAACCTAAACCCTAACCTAACTAAAAAATAAACCTAAAATAAATACCTAAAACCTAAACCTAAAAAAGAAAATAAAAATATAAACCTAAACCTAAAAATAAAAAATAAAACCTAAACTTAAAAAATAAAATAAAAATAAATTCAACTAAAAAATAAACCTAACCTAAAAAGTAAACTAAAATAAAAAACCTAAAATGAAATAAATAAAACTTAAATAAATAAACTAAACTAAATATAAATAAAAAAATAAATCTAAATAAAAAAATAAAATAAACTCAAATAAAAAAATAGACTAAATAAGCCTAAACCTAATGGTTTTCTTTATTATTTTTTTTTTAAAAATGCTAAACCCTAAATCGTAAACCCTAAACCCTAAACCCTAAACCCTAAACCCTAAACACTAAACCTACAACCCTAAACCTACAAACTTAAACCCTAAAACCCTAAACCCTAAACCCTAAACCCTAAACCATAAACCATAAACCCTTAAACCTAAACCCTAAAATCCTAAATCATAAACCCTAAACCGTAAACCTAAAACCTACAACCCTTAACCATAAACCTGAAATCATAAACCCTAAACTAACCCTAAACTAACCCTATACCCTAAGAATGGGAAGATCCTCGATAGCAGGAACATCTCCGTCAACTAGGCTCAGTCTAGATCTGGCGGTGGAGGCAAAGGTGGAGGTAGTGGTTATCGCAGTGGTGGTGGGGGATCTAGACGTGCTAGTGGATACGGAGGTGTTGGTTGGAGTAGTGGTGGTTATGGAGGTGAGAGAAGTGATGGAGGTTACAGCCATGGTGGCGGCGGAGGAAGAGATCGGGGAAATGAATGGCAGATCCCGTTACTCGAGAGGTGGTGATGGGAACTAGATCTAGAAGCGAAATCTTATTTCGCTTATGGAATTATGTCTTTATAGTAGAGATGGCTTTACTTATCTAGCATTTTTGATTTACTCCAATGGTGCTCATTTTTTATATATGTCATCGCTTGTGTCTTAGAAAACTTAGGGTGCTACTTTGTTGATGAAATCAAAAAGAAAAAATATTGAATTTTAATTTGTTCACTATTAAAAAATAAACCTTAAACCCTAAACCCTAAACCTTAAACCCTAAACCCTAAACTAAAACTTAAACCCTAAACCTAAAAGTAAAACCCTAAACCCTAAACCTAAACCCTAAACCCTAAACCTAAAACTAAACCCAAACAAACCTAAACCTAAACCTAAAATCACTAAACCCTAAACCCTAACCACTAAAACAATAAACCCTAAACCCTAACCCTAAACCCTAAAACCTAAACCTTGAATAAAGATGTCATTAGGAGTAGATATAAAGAATGACCTAATCTTATCATAGTTATGGTAGCTAAAGAAAATGTCTTCAAGAGACATTCTCTTGACTATTAGAGATTTGAATACCCTAAACTCTAACCCTAAATCATATTATAATACCATATATTAAATATAATGTAGCATCATATATTTGAGAATGTAGTGATGTGTTTTTGGATGTTATAAAATGTTTTGAAATGTTTTAGTATATTATGGTATTGCCTTTATATCTATATGAATTTAAATATAAAAATATTGATTTAATAAATCGATGATGAAATTTATTAAATTTGTAGTGGGAATTATGTTGTAGTACCAAAGGTTTGCTTACACTTATAGTAAAAAAGTAAGATTTTATGTTCAAAATAAATAGTATATTTGTAGCATAGTATAACATCATATATCATAATATATTGTTCTGCGAATTTTAAATTCTTTTAGTATTTTACAATCATGCAGTCAAGCCTACACTAGAATTATTTATAAGAATATTGATTTAGACTTCAAAATGGTGGAATTTGACCAAATTCATAATTGGTAGAGCATGGCATCATAATATATTATTTTAATTTAAAATATGTAAGTGATATGACTAAAATATATATTTTTTATTATTTAGACTAATTTTATGATTTTTTATCTTAAGAAATCCCTTATGATGTGATATGCAATATAATATAATATAATATGTTATAGTGTATTATAATATATGATGCCATAACATAGTATCAAGCATTATAGCATATTATTGTGTATTACTACTTGTTGTTTAGCATATTTTAGTTTGTTATTGTATGATGTAGTAGAGTTTGTATTGTTATAATTCATAAAAATTCTAATTTATAGGCTAAGATGAGGGGATTTGGCCAAATTTAAGGTAAGATTTAGGGAACATCATTGGGGGTGTGCTATGGTGTGTCATTTAATCAAAAGATTGAAATTTTGGATCCAAAATAAATGTTCATTTTTCATCCAAATTTTAGAAATTTTTTTGCTTAAAGTGATTCATTTTAAGGTTTAATGTAAGATAATATATTATATGAAATCATATTAAAATATAATGTACATAATAGTATAACTTCACATATATATATGAATGTGGTGGTGTGTTACTAAATGTTATTGTACATTTTAGTATGTTTTACTTTTGTTATAATACATTGGGTCAAAACTCACAAAAATGTTAATTTGAAGGTTGAGATGGTAGAATTTGGCCAAATTCATGGCACATACTAAGAAGCAACACGAAAATTATGCTATTTTGTACCATTTCTAATATAAAATTAACAATTGTACATCTAAAATGAACATTATTTAGATTTTGAGAAAAATTTCCTATTTATTTCTTTTAAGTGATTCTAATAAGGTGTAATGTTAGACAATATATTATATTATAGCAAATTATAATATAACATCTTATATTATAAAATAATATAGTGTGTTAATTAATAATAAAATATGTTTTGCATGATTTTGTATAGTTAGTTTGAGCTTGCACCATCACAAATCAAAAAATGTTGATTACAACGTTAAGATGATGTAATTTGAACAAATACATTGTTAAGATTTTGGTTGAAGTATTAAAGGTGCGCATAAGAGAAGAAATAAGATTTGATGAGAATTCCATGTCAAGGACATGGAGGGAGATCTGATAGGGGATCACACATGCATTGGACAAGACATATGAGGGGTCCATGTCGAGGTCATAGAAGAAGAAAATTTGATAGGGATAATGTTAGAATTTGATTTGATTATATTATCTATTGAAAAAAAATCCTCTAGAGATAAGAATCTATAATCCAATAGTTATTAAGATTGAATTAACTTAAATTTGTTTTATTTTAACTAATTTCGTGGCATATCTGCTAGAGATCTGGGCTTGAGTCTGCTGGGGATCGGGTATATGAACCTTCCACTAGGGAAGCAGGTTCGGGCTATCCACAGGGGATTAGGATTTGAGTTTGATTTCATAGATTCATTTGGGGATGTATCCACTAGAGAGAATAGTTTGGTTGGATTTCTTTGATTTAGACTCTATTAGGGGAGTTGGTTTAATTTGGTTCCATTGAGGAGGTTGGTTTTGAATTTAATTTGTTTGCTTGACTTGTTTATATATGATTTGGGGCTCCACTAGGGAGAAGGGTGTGATTTAACTCCACAATGCAAAATCAGATTTGGTTTAATTTAATTTGAGTTAATGTATGGACCTTATCGGAGTGCAATGAACCCACTGAGAAGGGATTATATCAGCCTTGACCTACATTAAGTTTCCAAATCCAAAGGGATAGTCTACCGACTGTGGGGTAGAGCTAGCCAACCTAAGGAGTTGCCTTTCGATGTGCAATAGTTGTGCTAAGAAGAAGGCATAGCAGACTTACATCTTCCAAACTGAGGAAAAACCATTGGGGTGACCTGTTGGATGCATAACAAATCGGACCTAACATAGGGCGACTACTGAGTGAATGCCGTTGGGGACTTATGTTAACTCAAAAGTAGTCAAGATTTATTTTATCTTAATTATTTTCATGTGATTTGATATGGTTTGTTTAGTTTAGTTTGATTTCAAATTGAGGGAATATCTACTAGGGATGTGAGCTCAATCAAATTTGATAGATTTAATTTATGGACCATGTCAGTGTGTGATGGATCCAGTGAGAATGGGCTATATCTAACTTGTCCTATCTCAAATTTACAAATCCAAAGGGATAGTCTACTGGTCATTGGGTAGAGCTAGCCAACTTAAAGGGTTGCCTTTCGGTGTGCAACGATAGTGCTAGGAAGAAGGCATAGTAGACTTACATCTTCTAAAGTAAGGAATAACCACTGGGGTGACCTGTTGGTAGCACAACAAATCAAACTCGACTTAGGGGTGACTACTGAGTGAATGTCGCCAAGGACTTATATCAACTCAAGAGTTGTCAGGTGATTCCTATAAGGAGTTTTACTAACACTGACCTAAAGATAAGATACTTGCTTAGGAAAAGGTACCACTAGGGGTGTTGTCCTAATCCACAAGTGAATATATATTAGGTTTATAAGTTTGCATGGACCATGTCGGTGTGCGACAGACCACACTGAGAAGGGGCTATGTTGACTTAACCTATCTCAGATTTACTAGACCAAGCGAGAATCTACACATCCACAAGATGGATTCTCCAACTATAAAGATGATTACTAGGAAAGGGGAACTATCCAATATGATAGTAACCTAGGTAGTGCCTAAATGGGGTTGTAAAGGATGTGATCCAAATATAGGGTCCACAGAGGAGGCACTACTAGGGGCATTATCCTAAGCCCTGGTAAAGAAAGCTTATAGGTGTATGGTGGCCAACTTAAGGAGAAAGCATAGCAGACTTACATCTACCATGAGTGGTGTATCCTAAGGTGTGAGAACCAACCAACCTAAGGTGTATCCATCATCATGAGTGTTGTATCCATTAGCATAGTGAGAACTAACCAACCTAAGGTGTCTGTCAATATGCTACTGGAAATTTGGAAAGAAATCATGTAGGCTAACAACTTTCCAAGCGAAATTGATGATCAGAATAGTCTGTCATCAGTGGGACATATGCTATCTGTCCTAGAGTGACTATTAAGTGGGGAGCCCCGAGGAAGGATTGGACCTAGACTTGAAGTATTTAGGAGGGAAGGAGTCGGTAGGGGACTTATCCAAAACCTCAAATATACTTGACCCAATAAGTGCATGAAGGCTAATCCAATAAGAAAGCATAGCAGACTCACATCCTCTTAAACGAAGCCAACATAAGGTAGCTTAGACCACAAAGGCACTAAACTAATAAGGAGCTTATTGGTGTGCAGTGACCAAGTAAGGAAGGAAAGCAGCAGAATTACATCCTCCAAAGCAAGAAGACCACTAGGGTGACCCACTAACAAGGTAACACTTCAGCCCGATCTAGAGTAGCTACTGAGTGAGTGCCACTGAGGGCATTATCTCAACTTAGAGTAGCCCGAGACAAAAGATATGTGCTTGTTTTATATGTTTATGTGCAGTTTGTGTTTATGTTGTGTAGTCGAAGTATAGGACACTGCTCCAGTTTCATACACCTAGCCTAAATACATCGTGGCAGATTCTCAAACAAGAATACTTTCAACTTGGAAGAGATTGAATTCAAAATAGAATTTTCATTGATGATAATTATTTTTAAACATGATTTATAATATTTATTTAAGTAGAGCCCATTGATTAGAAGCATTGGGCCCTCTCCCTTATGATTAATAAGTTGATAAGATCCTCCTTGGTAGGCCTTCTCTATGGTGAAAGGGCCTTCCCAAGTGGGTTCAAACTTGCCTCCCATCTTATGATGGGCAACAATCGGTCTCCTCAGAACTAAAATAAGCTCTCCTACTTGAAAAGCTCTAAGACAAATCAACTTGTTACGAGCTTGAATCATTTTATCTTTGTACAACTCGAGGTTTTGGCATGCTCGTAGGCATCTCTTTTCTAAACCTTTGAGCTCTTCTAATAGCAACTTGGCATTCTACTCTATTATGATCATGCTACCCACAACTATCCTTAGTGATGGGAGTTGGACTTCTAATGGTAGAATGACATTGGACCCATACACTAAGGAGAAAGGAGCAGGCTAAGTTGGAGTTCTATATGTGGTGCGGTATTCCCACAAGGATTCCACTAACCACTAATGCCACCATCGCTTATTATTGTTTAGTGTCTTCTTTAGTATTTGGATGAGAGTTTTGTTGAAAGCTTCTGCTAATCCATTCGACCTCTGATAGTTGATGGTAGAATATCTCTAATCTATGTTGTGTCTCTGGGCAAAGTTGTTGATCTCGGTGCTCTTGAATGCAGTATCATTATCAAATATAATTCATCGAGGCACTCCAAACCTATATATGATATGGTTCCTAAAAAACTGGAACACATGCTGAGCTATGACCTCCTTGAGCCTAATCACCTTCTCCCATTTAGAAAAGTAGTCAGTAGCAGCTAAGACAAATCGATGACCCTTGGAAGAAGGAGGATCAATCAGCCCCACTATGTCAGTACCCCAACACTCGAATGGCCATGAGGCCAATGTAGGATGTAGAATGTTGGGTGGTTGGTGTAGGACCTCACCGTGTATTTGACATTGGTGGCATCGCCTAGTCGTATCCATGTAATATTTGATTATCGGTGGCCAGTGGTATCCTAGTCTCTTGATCTTGGCTTTCATCTTTAGATTGGACTGGCTGGCTCCACATAATCCTGAGTGTACCTCGGTCATGATCTTATGAGCTTCGTGCTTGTCTAAACAATATAACCACATATGATCGAAAGATCACTGGTATAAGACACCATCCACAAGATCATAGGAAAGTGCTTTCTACTTCATCTGATAGGCTTCAGACTTCTCTTGAGATAGTTTATCTTTATTTAAGTAATCCATGAATGGTTGCCTCCAATCTAACTCCTCATCCTTCTTACCAATAGAAACCTCCCCTTCAAGAGAGTACTATTTGATGAGTTCAATATCAATAAGGGATAAAACATGTTTATTTTAGACCTTTATTGATATGGATCATCCTCCGGACATGCCAACTTCTTAGCAAGCTTGGCTAAAGTATACGCTACGGTGTTCTCTCCTTGAGGAATCTTATAAATGGTAACCTCTAGGATTTGGGACAATAACTCCATGGTATACTTATTATAGTGATGGAGCATGGGCTTTATAACCTTAAAAGACCTAGCAGTTTAGTTGATAACTAGATTAGAATCTCCTAAAATGTTGATGTTTAGATGGGTAGAGTAATGACTAACTCTAGACCGATAATCAAAACCTCATATTCAGCATTGTTGTTAGTGCAAGGATTGGACAGATGATACGAGAATCTCATAACATCGTGGTCTGAAGTTAAGATAACTATTCCTACCCCAATTTTTCCTAGAATAGTATATTATGGTTCTTCTCCTCTTTGAGAGGAAGTCACACCATCATAGTACATCTCCCAGCTATGAATACTAGCATGCCCTAAGTTCATGATTTGTTCATCATGGAGATATTCACTAAGCAGATAGTCAATAAGAAGTAGGTGTACTACTAAGAAATCTGCTAGCAATTTTCCATTCACCGCATAGAAAGGTCTGAAGGTAATGTCAAACTATGAGAGGATCATGGACCATCATGCCAACCATCTGGATAGTGTCAACCGTGTCACTAGATACTATAGTGGATTGCTCATAGAGATTAAGTTCACCTTATGAGGAAGCATGTAGTGCTTGTAGCTTTTGGATGCAAAGATTAAAGCTAGACAATGCTTCTTAATGGGTGGATAATTAGCCTCAGTAGGGATTAGAAGATGATTGAGGTAATAGAGAGCATTTTCCATCCCTTCGTCGTTGGCTTAGGCCAAAAAAACACCAAAGGAGTCATCTAACGTAATAGTGTAAAGTGTGAGCGACTTGCTCGGGATAGGGGCTGCTAGAACTCATGGTGACATCAAGTAATGGTTGATGCCTTCGAAGGCATGCTCATACTTGTCATCCCACTTAAACTTGGCATCTTTTTTGACAAGTGCTGAGAATGGTTGACATCTTCCCGATAGGTTGAATATAAAGCATCTTAGATATCCCAACTACCCTTATAATGATCTGAGTTGAGTTAAACTTTTAGGGGGTGGCATTTCTAATACTTCCTTGATCATCTCTAGATCAATTTTGATTCCCTGGTGTCAAACAACAAACCAAAGGAATATCCCTGAAGCTACTCTAATTGCACACTTTTGGGTGTTCTTTTTGAGGTTAAACTATCTTAACTATTCAAAAATTAATCTTAAGTCAAAGAGATGGTCTTCCTTTTCTCTACTTTTGACCACGAGATCATCGGCATAGCACTCAACTTGATGATGAATGAGTTCATTGAAGATTAGTCATAACCGGTAATGTAGCATTTTTTGGGCTAAAGGCATGACTTTATAGCAATATATTAGACTGCATGAGATGAGGCAATGTGCACCATCAGCTCTAACATTGGTAGTGAAAATTAATCTTTTGGGCATACCCTATTTAAATCCCTAAAATCGATGCATATGTGAATTTGGCAATTCTTTTTCTTAACTGGGATGGTGCTAGCTAACTAGGTAGTGTATTTTTCTTCTTAGATGAAGCCAACATCGATCAATTTCTTGACTTGAAAAATGACCTATTATTCCATGTCTAATCGCATGTGTCTAGGAGTTTGCTTGATAAGGTTAGCAGTAGGTCCATTGTTAGTTTATGGACTGCTACATCAAGAGCCAATCCAGGGATCTCTTCAAAAATCCATGCAAAGAAGTCCTTAAATTCAGTCAATAGCCTAACTAAGTCATTGGTTTCAATTTCATTCAACAATGAACTAATGTATGTTTAGCGTGGGTCTTCTTCAGTTCCTAAGTCGATTTTCTTGAGATCGATGATGGTTGACTTTATCTCTTCTTTGAACTGTAGCTATGCATCTTTGAACCCTAAACGTAATCCTAAAAAAAGAAAAAACCCTAGACCTAAAGAATAAAATAAAAATAAAACTAAACTAAAAAATAAACATAAACTTAAACCTTAACCTAAAAAATAAACTAAAATAAAAACCTAAACTAAAATAAATAAACTAAATAAATTAAATAAACCTAAACCTACTAGTTTACTTAATTTAAAAAAAATAGTAAACCTTAAATCCAAAACCATAAACACTAAACCCCAAACCCTAAACACTAAAACTAACCTAAACCCTACACACTAAAATATAACCTCTGACCAGCATAAAATAAAATTAAAATAAAACCCTACCTCCTGTGCCTAAATACCTCCCACACAAACCTACCTATAACCCTAAACCCTAGCCACCTCCACCAGGCCATAAACCATAAACCCTCCCAAAATCCAGCTGGGCCCACCTAAAACCCACCCTAAACTATAAACCCTAACCTACATTAAACCCTGGGCCTAAACTTTAAACAACCAAAACCTAAGATCCCAAACCCACCTAAACCCCAAACCCTAAACCATGGTGACCTTAAACTTAAAAAAAACTTGGCTACTAAACTAAATAAAACCTAAAAATAAAATAAAATAAAACCTAAACCAAGAAAATAAAACATAAACCTAAAACCTAAACCTAAAAAAAATAAAAAAAAAAATAAAACAAAAGTAAAATAAAATAAATAAAACCTAAAAAAAAATTAAAAAACCTAAATAAAATAAAACTAAATAAAAACCTAAACTTAAAAAAATAAACCTAAAAATAAATAAAAAATAAAATATAAATTTAAAATAAAAATAAAATAAACCTAAACATAAACTAAAATAAATAAAACCTAAGCCTAAACTAAATAAAATAAAATAAACTAAACTAAAAATAAACCTAAATTTAAACTAAAAAATAAAACCTAAAAGATAACATATAATAAAAACCTAAAACCCAAACCTTAAAAAAATAAAATAAATACATAAACCTAAACAAAAAAAAAACCTAAACCTAAAAAATAAACTAAAAACAAAACAAAACTAAAATAATAAACCTAAACCTAAACATAAACATAAAAAATAAACTAAAATAAAAACCTAAAATAAGTAAACTAAACTAAATAAAAATAAAAATAACCTAAATAAAATTAAAAGAAAAATAAACTAAAATAAATAAAACATAAACTAAATAAACATGAGCTATAATTTACTTAATTTTAAAAAAAAAAATAAATTAATTAAAACCCAAACTCAAACCATAAACCCTAAAACTAAATTACACTAAACCCTAAAATAAATTTTAAACCCTAAACTCTAAACCTAAACCCTAAAACCTAAAACCCAAACCTAAAAACATTAAAACCATAATAAAATAACAAAAATAAAATAAAATAAAAACCTAAACTAAAACCAAAACTTAAACCTAATCATAAAAAAAAACTAAACTAAAATAAAATAAATAAAAACCTAAACTAAGCTAAAAAAAATAAAATAAACATAAAAATTAAAAACCTAAACATAAAATAAAAATAAAATAAAATAAAAACAAAATGAAAACCTAAACCTATAAAAATAAACCTAAGAATAAATAAAATTAAAACCAAAACCCTAAACTAAAAAAAAAAGCTAAACCTAAAATAAATAAAATAAAATAAACCTAAACCTAGACTAAAATAAACTAAATTAAAATAAATAAAACCTAAACCTAAACCTAATATAAACTAAGCCTAAACCCTAAAATATATGAAATAAAATAAACTAAAATTAATACTAAACCTAAAATAAAAAATAAAACCAAAAATAAAAACCTAAAACCTAAACCCAAAAAAAAAACAAAATATAAACTAAAACCTTAACCTAAAAAAAACTTAAACCCTAAACCTAATAATAAAAAATAAAACCTAAACATAAAAAGAAAATTAATTAAACTAAAATATAAACTAAAATAAAAAACCTAAACTAAAATAAATAAACATAAAATAAATAGAATAAACTAAATTAAAATAAAAATAATACTAAATAAAAATATAGAATAAACTAAATAAACCTAAACCTATCGGTTTACATAAGTTAAAAAAATGCTAAACCTAGATACTAAATCCTAAAATAAAACTAAAACTAAAAATTAATACTAAACTAAAATCCTATTAGATACTAAACCAAAAATTAAACCAAAACCCATAATAAAATCAGACCCCCCAAAAAAAAAAAAACTAAAATTAATAATAACTAAACTAATTAAAAAAACACAAAAACTAAATAATAATTATTAAACTAATAAACTAACAAAACTAGCCCCCCCCTAAAACTAAAACTAAAATCTAAAACCTCTAAAACTAATAAAAGTAAAAAAACTAAGTAAAACACAAAACCGACTAATAAAACTAAACAAAGAACCTAAACCCTAACTCCTAACTAATAAAAAACTAAAACAAAATAATAAAACCCTTAAATAAAACTAAAACTAATAAAAACAAGCTAAACCCTAAAAATAAACTAATAAAAGAAACATAAAATAGAACTCCTAATAACTAAAAATAAATAAAAAAATAATAAATCACCTTCAACCCGCAGAAAAGACTAAACTTAAACTCAATAATAATAACTAAAACTAACTAAAATAAAAACTAATAAATAATAAATAACTAAACCTAAAAATGTAAATCTAAAAACTAACTAAACTAAACTAATAATTAAAAAAACTTAAACCCTAAGGCATCCATTGCAGCCTTCCCGAGCTCAGCAATTCTTGAATCCCTTTCCTTTTCGTTCTCTTCCTCGGTGTTTCAGGTTGGTTTTCCAAAAATTTCTTCTTGTTTGGCTTCGGATCTTCTGCCTTAGGTCAATCCTTGTTTGGTTCTTAAGTGGCGCCATTTGCCTGTTGGCTTAATGAGCCTCATGTTCAATCCGATCAATTTTGATGAAATAAATGAATGCTTGGATGTTCTAATGAATGTTTTTATATGTTTTAGATATATCAATTGCTAATTACATATCCAATACATATAATAATATGTATTAGGAAATTGCAAGAGTAGTAGAATGAAAGTTAGATCAAAATGGATAATGTTAAGCTCAAGATATAATATTTTAGGTTATATGCATTTATAATTATCTTAGAAATTCATATGAGTTCATCGGCATGAATCAATTTTCTTACAACTTAACATATTATTTTAATTAGGTTAATTTATATAAATCTCTATCTAATTAACATTTAATTATATGTTTCATACATAGCATTTGAATTGTCAAAATAATAATTGATAATAAATTATGACTATTAAGTGTAATTATTTTATTTACTTAATATCATTAAATATTTTAATTTAATTTGAAGGTTATATGATAACTAACATATGTATGATTATATATAAATTATATCATAATATTTAAATATCATATTTCAAAATTAACACAAATATGTGAAATTTTGTATTTTAGCGAAAGTCATTTTATAATCAAGGAATTTATATATGATTTTATCTCCAACAAATTCCTTGGATTTTTTTCCTTTAATTTGATAGGTTACATAAACCACATTTGATTAAAATTTAATTTATTATGACTTTTCAAACATTAGCTTATTTTAATAATGAATGCATGCTACATGCTTTGAATATATTAAGAGCCATATTTAATTATTTTTGACTTGCCCATGTGAATAGCTGAATTTTGGCTGCTTGAATTTAATATTTATTTAATATAAATTATATTTTTATTAAATATTAAATTATTAGATGATAACATGATGTTAGAATAATATGTTGTTTTGAAATGATTCAAAATGACCATATTGCTTATAAATAGCCCCCATTCTCTTCATGAAAGCATTCCTCATTCAAATTCAAAATCCCTCTAGCAAATCTAAGAAAATTTCTTAGATTTTCCTTCTAAGTGTTCTCCAAATATTGCAAGATCAAATCCTTAGTGTGGAAGCTTCAACATCTTCAACTAAGCAAGCTTTCTCAAATTACTTGAGTTTATTTTCTTGATCTTAATCCTTTTTAAGTTGTTCAAGCTATTTTCACCATCTATTTATTCTTTCCAATTTATACTTTTTGGTGGATTTATCTTTGTACATTATTTTTCACATCAAAGTTTCTGAATCATTTTTTTTGTGAAAAACTCATGTGATAGTTTGTAAGATCTATTTCAACTTGTTGAAATTTTTAACTTCCTACAAATTCCTTTTGGTTTCTTATAATATTCCTTCATTAGTCTTATTTTAAAAGATCATTTATTCTTAGATCAATATTAGAAGTATTTTTTAAGCATTTCAAATTAATTTATTATGCTGAAATTGTTTTCATATTTGTTACATATCTTTTTTTTAATTAAAAGCTTACTAGACTACTTAGATCTATCATATTACTAATTTTATTTAAGTATTTTGTGATCATTTGCATTAATTGAAAGCATATTTTTGTTTAAAATATAATAAATTATTCCTTCCTGAAATTTATTTTATTGTGCAAAAGAATATTGTGAATTTATTTTGAAATCATTTTTATATTAGTCTCCCAATTGTAATAACATAAACATCTTAGTAAGATCACTTTAAGATATTTATTTTATTGTTTCTTATCAATATTATATGAGCATTTTATTTTACCAAAATTTTTAAGTTGTAAGTGATCATTTATAAGTTGTGAGATCATTTTTGAATTGGATAGCTAGGTATATTTGTGAGAGATTTATTTTATCAAAATTTATTATTTTGTATTTTTCTTTTTGTGTTGTAAAATTTATATTGGGATTGTACCCCTTTGTAGGAGAGTACATATTATGTAGGAGTTGTAGCTTTAGGAGAATACTATTTGTAAGCTATTTTCCATTTATTGGATTCCTAGCCAGGGGTGGCTAGGTGTGGACGTGCTTTATTTTGGAGATTGGACAAACCACGTAAAATTATTATGCCGCTTGTCTCTCTTTACTTTATTTTATTTTTGTTTTTGTTGCATTAAGAATTTTATCTTATCATTATAAAATCAAAAATTTATTTTCCATTAAAACTTAAAATTTAAGATTTAACTTTTAAAATTTTTTAATATCACCCAATTCACCCCCTCCCCCCGCTTGGGTGCTATAGTATACCATTTGATTATTGGAAAAATATAATTAGTACAATTTAAAGAGGTCAAGATGCACACATGTGGTATATGTTGACCCATCAATATCATACACCCACAGTAGAAGTAAATGCCATTAAGGTAGAAAAATCTTTTGAGGAATGGTCTGTAACAGAAAGAGAACTTGATGAATTAAATCCTATGGCTTGTAATACTTTACATTGTGCTTTATAACCTGATGATTACATGAAAATTTTTATGTTAAGTACAACAAAAGAAATATGGGATAAACTCATTATAACTTATGAAGGAACTAGTGAAGTTCGAGATGCTCACATAAATAGACTTGTTCATGAATATATGAGTTATTTCATATGACTCCTTCCGAATCTATTTCTGATATGTATACAAGATTCATGAAAATAATTAACACATTGCATTCTCTTGGAAAAACATATTGGAATCAAAACTTAGTTCATAAGATTCTTAGATGTCTTCCAAAAGAATGGGAAGCTAAAGTAACAACTATTAATGATGCTAAGGATTTATCTACTTATCCACTTGATCAACTTTTGGGTTCTTTGATAGCACATGAACAAGTTATTACTCAAAGGGATAAGATGGATAACTCAACAAAAATGAAGAAGGAGAAAGGAAAATCCATTGCATTACAAGTTGATGATAGTGATGAGCATAACACCTCAAGCTCGGATAGTGATAGTGATGAGGTGGTCATGTTATCCAAAAGGCTTGGGAACTTGCTAAGGAAGAAGAATCAAAGGTATAAAAAATCTAAAAACTATAAATTTCAAACTAAGAAATTTCCTAAAGGTGAAGGGATCATTTGCTACCATTGTAAAAAGCCTGGACAAATAAGAGGTGATTGTCCATAACTTGATGAATCAAAGAAAAAATAGGTTTCTGTGAAAAGAAGAAAAAATATGAAGGAGAAAAAGTACCATAAGAAGAAAAAGATGGCTTTATAGGCCAATCCAGATTCA
Source organism: Cymbidium sinense (assembly GCA_021442155.1). Taxonomy (NCBI): domain Eukaryota; kingdom Viridiplantae; phylum Streptophyta; class Magnoliopsida; order Asparagales; family Orchidaceae; genus Cymbidium; species Cymbidium sinense. The sequence goes on from JAKCPB010001326.1 coordinate 100,291, forward strand.
AATGAATCAAGTACTTGCTCATCCGATGAAGAGGTCAACATATGTTTTATGGAAAATGGAGAATTTGACTTAGATTCTCAAGTATGTAATGATATATCTTATGATTTAGTTATAGAATATAAAAAATTAAAAGAAAATATAAAACCTTAGAAAAAGAACACAAAAATTTAGATATGCATTTTTGTGATTTAAAAAATGAATGTGAATTTAAAAAGAAAAAAAAATACTTCTTTATTAAATTATTCCGTACTTGTATGTAAACTTGAAAGAGAGAATATCTTGTTAAAAGCAAGATTAGAATTATATTTGAAATCACAAGTTCATTATAATACTTCTTCAAAAAAACATTTAATGCAAATTATTTGCATCATACACATCCCACTCATAAACCTTATAATTATCGTGCTAAGTCATATGTAAACACTAATGTTTGGTGCAACTATTGTGATAGGAAAGGGCATATTTAATTTTATTGCTATGGATGTAAATTATAAAACACTAAGCAATCATCTTATGTATGGGTACCAAAAGGTACAAGCACTACACAAACCATGCATGCTAGATATCTTACTTCAAATTTAGAATGTGGGCCCAAACATGTTTGGGTTCCAAAGGTTAACATGTGTGTTTCTTTTGTAGGAATGCCTTCAAAGAAAAATCAAAGAAGGCATGTGGTACTTGGACAGTGGATGTTCAAGACATAGGATGGGAGATAAAGATAAATTCACAACTTTAGAATCAAGTGATGGAGGATTTGTTACATATGGAGATAATGCAAAGGGAAAGATCATTGGCATTGGTTTTGTTTGTAAGAATACTATCACTTTAGATAAAGTTTTTCTATTAGAAGGATTAAAACATAATTTAATTTCTATTAGTCAATTATGTGATAAAGGTTTGAATGTAGTATTCCATGCATCATATTGCATTATAAAAGTAATGAAAATGTTTTGTTAGTAGGACAAAGATATAAAAATATTTATGTCATTGATTTAGATAGCTTCCATGATGTGAATTTGAATTTACTTTGTTTTAAAAGCACTCATGATGATATATGGTTATGGCATAGGAAACTATGTCATATTAACATTCACACACTTAATGAAATTGCCAAACTTGATTTAGTAGTTGGATTGCTTAAATTAAATTTTCATTCTAAGTATGTTTATGATGCATGTATTCGTGGTAACCATTCTAGAAGCTCCTTTAACTGTAAAAATATTGTTTCTACTTCTAGACCTCTAGAATTATTGCACATGAATTTATTTGGTCCTATTAGCACCACTAGTTTAGGTGGAAAAAATTATAGTTTTATGATTGTTGATGATTTCTATAAATATACTTGGGTTTTATTTGTAACTTAAAAGGATGATGTTTTGGGTGATTTTAGAAAGTTTTCAAAATATATTCAAAGAGAACAATTCCTTTTGATTAATAGGGTTCAAACTGATCATGGTGGTGAATTTGAGAATAAATTATTTGAAGATTATTGTGATGAACATGAGATTGGACATAATTTTTCTACACCTAGAACTCCCCAATAAAATGGAGTAGTATAGAGAAAAAATAAAATATTAATTGAATTAAGTAGATCTATGTTTAATGAGCATAAATTGCCAAAATATTTTTGGGCAGAAGCAGTAAATAATGCATGTTATGTGATGAATAGGATTTATTTTAGACCAATTTTGCAGAAGACATCCTATGAATTAGTTTTTGGGAAGAAGCCTAAGATTGAACAATTTCATGTATTTGGATGTAAATGCTTTATTTTGAATAATAGAAAAGAGCATTTAGGTAAGTTTGATAATAAATCAAATGATGGTATTTTCTTAGGATACTCTCTTTTTAGTAGAGCTTATAGAGCTTTCAATAAGAGAAAAATGATTGCAGAAAAATCAATACATGTTATTTTTGATAAATATTTAATTGATCCCATTAGAAATGAAGTGATTGATGAAGAGATTGATAATTTTAAGAAAATATCTTTAGAATATAATGTGGATGATTCATTGCCGAAAGAATGGAAATATAATAAAAGTCATCCAAAGGAACTAATTATTGGAGATCCTTCAAAAGGAATTATGACCAGAAGACATAGTAGAGAGGTTGTAGATCATTCAACATTTTTATTTGATGTTGAACCTAAAAATTTAGAAGAAGCATTAAAAGAAAATTTTTGGATTATTGCTATGGAAGAGGAGTTGAATCAATTTGTAAGAAATAATGTTTGGGAATTAGTCCCAAGACCCCATCAAATCAAAATGTCATTGGAACAAAATGGGTCTTCGGAATAAGCTAGATGATTCATGTTGTATTGTTAGAAATAAAGCTAGGTTAGTTGCACAAGGGTACATGCAAGTTGAATGTATATATTTTGAAGAATCTTTTGCACCCGTAGGAAGACTAGAAGCTATTAGGTTACTCCTTTCTTATGCTTGTTTTAAGGATTTTAAACTTTTTCAAATGGATGTCAAGAGTGCATTTTTGAATGGATTTATTGACCAATATGTATTTTTAGAACAACCACTTGGATTTGACAGCCATGATTGTCCAAATCATGTGTATAAATTAAAGAAAGCCTTATATGGTTTAAAATAGGCTCCTCGTGCTTGGTATGATAGGTTAAGTAATATTTTAATAGATCATGGATTTAGAAAGGGTAGAGTACATACCACCTTATTCCTTAAGAGCATAGGTGATGATTTGAGAGTGGTACAAGTGTATGTAGATGATATATTATTTTGAAGTACAAATGAATCTTTGTGCCATGAGTTCTCATCTTTGATGTCTAAAGAGTTTGAAATGAGTATGATGGGAGAAATTAATTTTTTCTTAGGTCTTCAAGTGAAGCAACAAGAAAATGGCACATTCATTTGTCAAACTAAGTACACAAATAAATTGCTTGAGAGGTTTGACATGAAAAGATTTAAATCTAGTAAAACTCTTATGAGCCCATCTACAAAATTGGATTTAGATGAATTAGGAAAATCTATTGGTCAAAAACTTTATAGGAGTATGATAGGTTCACTTTTATACAATGCAGCTAGAAGGCCTGATATTATGTTTGCTATTTGTTTGTGTGCTCATTTTCAGGCCAACCCAAAAGAATCTCATGTGAATGGTGCATAATCTAAAACACTATTGACTACTGGCCTTGGATGTTTGCTTGAATCAGGTATGTTGGTTATGATGGCTTTAATATTACTCACCTATTCTCTCTGGTTGGTAGCATTGCATATGATTGTAACCCTTCTTTATGAAGTTTGGATGCTGATATGTATTGTTGCCTCTTATGATGATCCTAACTGAGCCTGAGCATTCTCTCTCTCAACACTCTCCTTTTCCTCTCTTTATCCTTATCCTTTTTAGCTATGAATTTTTCCTTTGTAGTGTGTTGCTGATTTCTTTTATAGGTTGGATCTTTACAGAGGGAATGGTCGTTACTCAATCAACCCAAGTGTTGTTACTATGGATCTTACTTATCTTGCTTTCTCAAAGAAATCTTGAACTGCTGTTGACTCATTCTTTTAATATTTTCAAGATTTATTTTAGTGTTACTCTATTTCTTTTTCTCTTATGATTTTTAGCTATTGTATTTGCTCTTTTATTTTGTTTTCTTTTTCTAATGTACTTAGATGGCAGTTTAGCTCTTTAGGTTTCTTGTAGCTTTGAGAGGAGTAGAATTTTTGAACTTTAACCCTTCTAAGAACATTGTATCTTTTCCTTCTATGGTAATAAAATTCTAACATCCCCACCCTCACACCCAAAAAAAAAATACCTAAACTCTAAACCCTAAACCCTAAATCCTAAACAACCCTAAAACCTTAAACCCTAACCCTAAACCTTAAATCCTAAAACTTAATCTTACCCTGAACCCTAAAAACCATAAACCCTAAAAGCTAAACACTAAACTCTAAACCTTAAAGGCTAAACAATAAACCCTAAACCCTAAACCCTAATTGTAAAGCCTAAACCCTAAAAGCATAAAACCTAAAAACCTAAAAACTAAGCCCTAAACCGTAACCCTAAATCCTAAACCCTAAACTTCAAACCCTAAACCTAAACCTAAAGTAAATAAATAAATTAAAAATTAAATCTAAACCATAAAACCTAATAAACCTAAACCTAAACCTAAACCATAAGAATGTGCGAACCTGACATAGGAACTAACCTTGACGATAGAACATCATCAAGCTCGCCTAGATGTAGTGGAGTTGAAGGCAGAGGCATCAGTTATCGCAGTGGTGGTGGGGGATCTGGTGGTGCTAGTGGATATGGAGGTGGTGGTCATAGCAATGGTGGTTATGGAGGTGGGAGGAGAAATGGAAGTTATCGCCGTGGTGGTGGTAGAGGGAGAGACCGGGGATGTGATGGTGGATCACGCTACTTGAGAGACCGGGGTGGTTCTGATGGGAACTAGAGAAACTAAAGAACGACCAATCCGATCTATTTCATATGGAACTGTCTTTATAGTAGATGGTTCTAGTTATCTAAGGTTTTTGATTTGCTCTATGCGTGCTCCATTTTAATCTATGTTGTATCTTGTGTCTTAGAAAATTTGTTGTGTTACTTGGTTTATGAAATCGAAAAGAAGAAATGTTGAATCTGAATTTATTCTCTATTAAAAAAAACCCTACCCTAAACTAAAACTTGAACCCTAAACCAAAAACTTAAACCCTAAACCATAAACCCTAAAAACCGTAAATAATAAACCCTAAACCCTAAAACCCTAAAACCTAAACCCTAAAACCCTAAACCCTAAAACCCTAAACCCTAAATCCTAAAACCTAAACCCTAAACCCTAAACCCTAAACCATAAACCCTAAACCCTAAACCTGAAACTAACCCTAAACCATAAAGCCTAAAAAGCTAAAAACCTAAACCTAAACTAAATAAAACCAAAAAAATAAATAAAAAAAACCTAAACCAAAATAAATTAAAAACCTAAACTAAACTTAAACCAAAACTTAAACATAAACTTAAACCTATAAATAAAATAAAATAAAATTAAATTAAAATTAAAATAAAATAAATAAAACCAAAATTAGACTAAAAAATTAAATACCTAAATAAAATAAAAACTAAACCTAAAATAAAAATAAAATAAAATAAAAACTAAAAAAACTAAACCTAAAAAATAAACCTAAAAATAAATAAAAAATAAACCTTAAACCATAAACCTTAAAAAACACCCTAAACCTAACATAAATAAAAAATAAACCTAAAGCTAAACTAAAATAAATAATACCTAAACCTAAAAGAAAAGAAACTATACCTAAACCTAAACTAAAAAAATAAAACCTAAAACATTAAAATAAACCTAAAACCTTAACTTAAAAAAATAAAATAAAAATCTAAACCTAAACCTAAAATAAAAAAATAAAACCTAAACCTAAAAATAAAATAAAATAAAACTAAACTAAAATGAACTTAAACCAAACCTAAACATAAAAAATAAATTAAAATAAAAAACCTAAACTAAAATAAATAAACTAAACTAATTATAAATAAAAATAAACCTAAATAAAAATACAAAATAAATCAAATAAAAACAAATAAATAAACTAAATAAACTAAATAAATCTAAACCTACAAGTTTACTTAATTTAAAAAATTAAAAAAGAATAAAAATAAAAAGAAAAGAACCCTAACCCTAAACCCTAAACTCTAAAACCCTAAACCCTAAACCCTAAACCCTAAAATAAAAATAAAGTAAAATAAAATAAGACCTAAAAAAAACCTAAACCTAAATAAAATAATAAAATAAAATCTAAACTAAAACCCAAACTTAAACTTAAAATAAAATAAAATAAAAAATAAAAACTAAACTAAATTAAAATATATAAAAACCTAAACTAAACTAAAAAATAAACCTAAAAAATCTAAATAAAATAAAAATAAAGCATAAAATAAAAATAAAAAAAATTAAAACCTAAACCTAAAAAATAAACCTAAAAATAAATAAAATAAATAAATTACATCCTAAACTAAAAAAAAGCCTAAACCTAAATTAAAAAAAAAAAATAAATGTAAACCTAAACTAAAACCTCAAAATTAACCTAAAATAAAAACCTAAACCTAAAAAAAATAAAATAAAACCTAAGCTAAACCTAAAATAAAAATATAACCTAAACCTAAAATAAAATGAAAGTAAAAATAAAATAAAAAATAAACTAAACCTAAACGAACCAAAAAAAATAAACTGCTAAAAAACATAAACAAAATTAAATAAACATAAAATAAACCTAAATAAAAATAAAAATAAAATAAACTAAAATAAATAAAAAATGAACTATATAAACTAAATATACCTAAACTTACCATTTTACTTAATTTAAAAAAAACCCTAAACCTAAATAAACACTAAACATTAAACCCTAAACCCTAAAATTCCCTAAACCTTAAACGTTAAACTCTCAAAAACCATAAACCCTAAATCCTAAACCCTAAACTAGCCTAAACCTTAAAGCCCCCTACAACCCTAAACCCTAAACCCAAAACCCTACAACCCTAAACCCTAAACCATAAACCCTCAAAACCCAAAACCCTAAAGCCTAAACACTAAACCCTTAGCCTTAATCTTAAACCCTAAATCATAAACTTATTCTCACTTTTTGTCCTGAGCTGGGTTATGTTTTTGACATCTTGCTTTTGGGTTGGCCTGGTGGTTGCAACTAGGTGGTTCCTATCTTTCCAGCTTGGGTTGGCTTAGTATTTTCAGCCTTATGGCTGCTGTCTTCTCTACCTTATTACTCTATGGTTGCTGGTGGATGAGATGGTTTTTGCTCTGTCTTTATTATTTTTTTGCATTGCTTGGTTGGTTGGCTCTCCTCTTGAACTCAAATTACTTTTTGTTGGTTGATGGTTTCATTTATGAGCTGTTTAGTCATTTGTGGTTGCTCACCCTAGTTTGGCTTGATGACTGCTACTTGTTGGGACTTTGGCTTGGGTGCTCTTATCTTTGTTTTGTTGGTTGTTTCTATGTTAATTGGCATCCACCTACTACTTATTGATGGTTGGTTCTAGTTTTCCCTAGTTTATAGCTTGGATGGGTATTTGGATAATGTCTATTGTTGGTGTTCTGACTCTGTTCTAGCCTCTCTCTAGGTTATTGTGATTAGTCTATTGTAGTTTTTATTTGGTGGTTTAGCTGCTAGCTGGTTGCTTTCCAATTGCTCTTTGTTTAATGGTGCAGGATCTAGAACTCTACGGACTACTGGCCTTGGATCCTTGCTTGTATTAGGTATGATGGCTATGATGGCTTTGATTTTACTTACCAATTATCTCTGGTTGGTAGCATTACATATGATTGCAACCCTTCTTTATGATGTTTGGATGCTCATATGTATTGTCGCCCCTTGAGATAATCCTAACAGAGCCTTATCATTCTCTTTCTCAGCTCTCTCCTTTTCCTCACATTTTCCTTATCCTTTTTAGCAATGACTTTTGCCTTTATAGTGTTTTACAGGTTGGAATTTTATAGAGGGAATGGTATTTACTCAGTCAACCCAAGTGTTCTTACTGTGGATCTTCCTTATCTTGCTTTCTCAAAGATATCATGAACTAGCGACTCATCTTTTACTATTTTAAGGATTTGTTTTAGTCTTACTGTCTTTTTTATGCTTTCTAGCTACTCTATTTGCTCTTTTGTTTTCTTTTCTTTTCTAATGTACTTAGATGGGAGTTTAGCTCTTTATGTTTCTTATAACTCTAAAAATAGTAGAATTTTAGAGCTTTACCCTTTTAAGGACATTGTATCTTTTTCTTTTTATGGTAATAAAATTCTAACTTTCCCAAAAAAAAATCCCTAAACCCAAAGCCCTAAACCATAAACCATAAAGCCTAAACAACCATAAACCCTGAAACAAACCCCTAAACCCTAAACCCAAACCCTAAACCCTAAACTAACCTTAAACTCCAACCCTAAACCCTAAAATCCTAAACTATAAATACTAAACCCTAAACCATAAACTGACCTTAAACCCTAAAAACCTTAAACCCTAAAGCTAAACACTAAACCCTAAACCCTAAACACTAACCATAAACCCTAAACTCTAAAGCATAAAACCTAAAACCACAACACTAAACCCTAAACACTAAGATTCAAACCCTAACCCTCTAACCTAAATCCCAAGCCTGCTAAACATAAAAAAATAAATTTAAAAAATAAACCTAAAACTAAAACCTAATAAACTGAAACCTAAACCTAAACTCTAAGAATGGGCAGAACCTTGATGACAGGAACATCACCATCAACTAAGCTCAGTCTAGATCTGGCGATGGGGGCGAAGGCGGAGGTGGTGTTTATTATAATGGTGGTGGGGGATCTAGAGTTCGGGTGTCGGTGGTGGTCGAGTAGTTGTGGTTATGGAGGGAGGAGCAGGTTATAGGCGAGGTTATGGCGGAGGAGAGATCGGGATATGATGGTGGATCCGCTACTGAGAGGTGGGTGATTTTGATGGGAACTAGAGAAGCAAGACATCGATCCGATGCTTTATGGAACTGTGCCTTTAAAATAGAGAAGGTTCTACTTATCTAGGGTTTTTGATTTGCTTTATGCGTGCTCATTTTTTTATCAATGTTGTTGCTTGTGTCTCAGAAAACTTAGTGTATTACTTGGTTGATGAAATCGACAAGAAGAAATGTTGAATCTGAATTTGTTATCTGTTAAAAAAATACCCAAACCTTAACCTAAAACTAAAACACGCTAAACCTAAAATCTAAACCCTAAACTCTAAACCCTAAAATAAAACCCTAAATCCTAAACCTAAACCCTAAACCCTAAACCCTAAAATCAACCTAAACCATAAAAACAAAACCTAAACCCTAAAACCCTACTAACTAAAACCCTAAATAAACCTAAATCCTAAACCTAAACCCTAAACCTAAAACCTAAACCTAAACCCAAACTAATTAAAACCTAAAAATAAAATAAACATAAAACCTAATCAAAATAAAATAAACACCTAAACTACATATAAACCTAAACCTAAAATAAACCTAAAAGGAAAATAAAATAAAAAATAAGTAAAATATCATACATAAAACTTAAACTAAACTAAAATATAAAAAACCTAAATAAAATAAAAACTAAACCTAATATATATAAGTAATAAAATCTAAACCTAAAACTAAAAGAAAACCTAAACATAAAATAAAAATAAAATATACTTAAACCTAAACTAAAATAAACTAAACTAAAATAAATAAAACCTAAGCTTAAACGCAAACCTAAACTAAATAAATTAAAATAAACTAAAAATAACCCTAAACCAAAACTAAAAAATAAAACTTAAAAATAACCCTAAAATATATACTTAAAACCTAAACCTAAAAAAATAAATAAAAACCTAAACCTAAACCTGAAAATAAAAAATAAAACCTAAACCTAAAAAATAAAATAAAAATAAAACTAAACTAAAAAATAAAACTAAACCAAAATGTAAAACTAAAAAAATAAATTAAATAAAAATAATAATAAACTAAATAAAATATAAAATAAATTAAACTAAAATAAATAAAAAATAAACTAAATAAACTTAAACTTAATTGTTTAATTAACTAAAAAAATTAAAAATTAGAAAAAAATTCAAAATTAAAAAAAAACCTAGCCCTAAAACCTAAACCCTAAAAGCTAAACCCTAAACCCTAAAACACAAAACACTAAAAGCTAAATCTTAAACCCTAAACCCTAAACCCTAAATCCCAAACCCTAAACCATAAATCCTAAACCATAAACTTTAAACTATAAAAAACTAAAAACCTAAACCTAAACTAATTAAAACCTACAAAAAATAACTAAAAAAACATAAACTTAATAAAATAACAAAATAAAATAAAATAAAAACCTAAGCTAAAACTTAAACCTAAACCTAAACTTAAAGAAAATAAAATAAACAATAAAAACTAAAATAAATAAAAGTAAATAAAAATTTAACTAAACTAAAAAAACCTTAAAAATAAGAAACCTAACTAAAATAAAACTAAATGTAAAATAAAATAAACAAACCTAAAATAAAATTAAATAAAGACTAAATAAAACTTAAACCAAAAAAAATAAACCTAAAATAAATAAAAATAAAACCTAAACCCTAAAGTAAAAAAACCTAAACCTAAAATTAAAATAAAATAAGCCTAAACCTAAATTAAATAAATAAAACTTAAACCTAAACCTAAACCTAAAATAAACTAAACCTAAACCTGAACCAAAACTAAATAAAATAAAATAAACCAAAAACAAACTAAACCTAAACTAAAAAATAAAACATAAAAATAAGCATAAGATAAAAACCTAAAACCTAAACCTACAAAAATAAAATAAAAATCTAAACCTAAACCTAAAACTTAAAAATAAAACCTAAACCTAAAAAAAATAAAATAAAACTAAAAAATAAGCATAAACCTAAAAAAAAAATAAAATAAAACTAAACTAAAAATAAACATAATCCAAAACCTATAAAAAATAAATAAATAAAAATTTAAACTAAAATAAATACAAATAATTATAAACTTAAATAAAAAATAAAATAAACTAAAATAAATAAAAAATAAGCTAAAACAAAAAATGAAAACTAAAATAAATACAAATAATTGTAAACTTAAATAAAAAATAAAATAAACTAAAATAAATAAATAAGCTAATTAAACCAATTTCTTAATTTAAATAAAAAAAATTCTCTAACCCTAAACCATAAAACCCTAAACCCTATACCCTAAACCCTAAAACCCTAAACCCTAAACCCTATACCCTTTACCTCCTACCCTAAACCCTAAACCTAAACCCCACCTAAATACTAAACTAACCCTAACCATCCCTAAACCCTAAACCCTAAAACCTAAACTAAATAAACTTATAAATAAAATAAATAAAATGTAAACCTAAAATAAATAAATAAAATAAAATAAAAATATATACTAAAATTTAAACCTAAACCTAAACCTAAAATAAAATAAAATAAAACTAAAACTAAACTAAAATATATAAATAATAACTAAACTAAAAATAAAATAAACCTAAAATAAAACTTAAATATAAACTAAATATAAAATAAAACTAAATAAACCTAAAATAAAACCTAAAACCTAAACCTAAAGTAAATGAAAACCTAAACCTAAAAATAAAAAAAATAAGGAGATAAAAGTACCACCCTAAACTCTACACTAACCCTAAACCCACCTAAATCCTAAACCTACAACCCTAAAACCTAAATCCTAAACCCTATACCATAAACACCAAAACCCTAAACCCTAAACCTTAAACCCTAAACCCTAAATCCTAAACCCTAAACCCCAAAACCTAAAACCTAAACCCTAAACCTAAACTAATTAAAACCTAAAAATAAAATAAACAAAAAACTAATCAAAAATAAAATAAACACCTAAACTATAACATAAACCTAAACCTAAACCTAAACCTAAAAGAAAAAAAAGTAAGAACTAAACTAAAATATCATAAATAAAAACTTAAACTAAACTAAAATATAAAAAACCTAAATAAAATAAAAACTAAACCTAATATATATAAGTAATAAACCTAAAATAAAATAAATTAAAAACTAAATAAAAACCTAAACCTGATAAATAAACCAAAAAATAAAACTTAAAAATAATTAAAAATAAAATCTAAACATTAAACTAAAAAAAACCTAAACATAAAATAAAAATAAAATAAATTTAAACCTAAACTAAAATAAACTAATCTAAAATAAATAAAACTTATGCTTAAACCCAAACCTAAACTAAATAAAATAAAATAAACTAAAAATAAACCTAAACCTAAACTAAAAAATTAAACTTAAAAATAAACCTAAAATAAAAACTTAAAACCTAAACCTAAGAAAATAAATAAAAACCTAAACCTAAACCTTAAAATAAAAAATAAAACCTAAACCTAAAAAATAAAATAAAAATAAAACTAAACTAAAAAATAAAACTAAACCTAAATCTAAAACTAAAAAAACTAAATAAAATAAAATAAAAATAAACTAAATAAAAATATAAAATAAATTAAACTAAAATAAATAAAAAATAAACTAAATATACTTAAACTTGTTTAATTAATTAAAAAAACTTAAAAATTAACAAAAAAATTCAAAATTAAAAAGAAACCTAGCCCTAAGACCTAAACCCTAAAACTAAACCTAAAACCTAAACTCTAAACCCTAAACCCTAAAACCTAAAACCCTAAAAGCTAAATCTTAAACCCTGAACCCTAAAATAAATCCCAAACCCTAAAACCATAAATCCTAAAAATAAACTTTAAATTATAAAACCTAAAACCTAAACCTAAACTAATTAAAACCTACAAAAAATAACTAAAAAAACATAAACTAAATAAAATAAAAAATAAAAATAAAAACATAAGTTAAAACCTAAACCTAAACCTAAACTTAAAAAAATAAATAAAAAATGAAAACTAAAATAAAATAAAATAAATAAAACTTTAACTAAACTAAAAAAACCCTAAAATAAGAGCTTAACTAAAATAAAAAACTAAAATAAAATAAAATAAAATAAACCTAAATATGAAATAAAGACTAAATAAAACTTAAACCAAATAAACCTAAAATAAATAAAAATAAAACCTAACCCCAAAGTAAAAAAACCTAAACCTAAAATAAAAATAAAATAAGCCTAAACCTAAACTAAATAAAACCTAAACCTAAACCTAAACCTAAATAAACTAAACTAAACTGAAAAACTAAATAAAATAAAATAAACTAAAAAAATAACTAAACTAAAACTAAAAAAAATAAAAAAAATAAACATAAAATAAAACCTAAACCTAAACCTACAAAATAAAATAAAAATCTAAACTTAAACCTAAAATAAACCTAAACCTAAAATAAAATAAAAAAAATAAAAAACTAAAAATAAGCATAAACCTAAACATTAAAAAAATAAAAATAAAACTAAACTAAAAAATAAAACTAAACCAAAACCTAAAAAATAAACTGAAATAAAAAATGTAAACTAAAATAAATACAAATAAAAATAAACTTAAATAAAAAAATAAAATAAACTAAAATAAATAAAAAAATAAGCTAAATTAACCTAAACCTACTAGTTTCCTTAGTTTAAGAAAATAAAAAAAATTCTCTAACATTAAACCATAAAACCCTAAACCCTATATCCTAAACCCTAAAACCCTAAACCCTAAACCCTACCATAAACTTATTACCATACCCAACCTAAACCCCTAAAATCTTCCTACCACTAATCATAACTACAACCTAAACTAAACTAAATAAACTTATAAATAAAATGGTAAATAAAACCTAAACTAAATAAATAAAATAAAAAATATATACTAAAATCTAAACCCTCCCAGATAAAATAAAATAAAACAAACTAAACTAAAATATAATATAAACTCTAAACTAAAATAAAATAAACCTAAACTAAACTAAAATAAAAACTAAAAAAAGTAAATGAAACCTAAACCTAAACCTAAAATAAAAATAAAACCTGGGAAAATAAAAGTACTGACCCAAAACTCAACCACAGGCCTCCCCAAACTAACTAAACCCAAAATCCTTACCCTCCTCCCAACCCTATGCCTACCACACCTGGGCCCCACCCACCCTAACCCTAAACCCTAAACCCTAAAACCTAAAACCTAAACCTAAACTAATTAAAACCTAAAAATAAAATAAATAAAAAACTTAATCAAAAATAAAAAAAAACACCTTAACAATAACATAAACCTAAACCTAAACCTAAACCTAAAAAGAAAATAAAATAAAAGTAAGAACTACTAAAATATCATAAATAAAACTTAAACTAAACTAATATAAAAAACCTAAATAAAATAAAACTAAACCTATATATATAAGTAATAAATCTAAAAATAAAATAAATTAAACTAAATAAAAACCTAAACCTGATAAATAAACCAAAACAAACTTAAAATAAATTAAAAATAAAATATAAAAATAAAAAAACCTAAACATAATAAAAAATAAAATAAACTTAAACCTAAACTAAAATAAATAAACCTAAGCTAAAATCAAACCTAAACTAAATAAAAAAAAATAAAATAAACTAAAATAAACCTAAACCTAAACTAAAAATAAAATAAACATAAAATAAAACTTAAAACCTAAACTTAAAAAATAAAATAAAACTAAACCTAAACCTAAAATAAAAAATAAAACCTAAACCTAAAAATAAAATAAAATAAAACTAAACTAAAAATAAATCTAAAACTAAATAAAATAAATAAAATAAAATAAACTAAATAAAAAATAAAATAAATTAAACTAAAATAAATAAATAAATAAAAAACTTAAACTTGTTTGTTTAATTAATTAAAAAAATTAAAATTAAAAAAAAATTCAAAATTAAAAGCCCTAAACCTAAACCCTAAAACTAACACTAAACCTAAACCCTAAACCCACCCATAAATCTTAAACCCTAAACCCTAAACCCTAAATCCCAAATCCTAATAACCTAAACCATAAACTTTTTAAAACCTAAACCTAAACTAATTAAAACCTACAAAAATAAATAAAACATAAACTAAATAAATAAAATAAAACCTAAGCTAAACCTAAACCTAAACCTAAACTTAAAATAAAATAAAACTAAACTAAAATAAAATAAAATAAATAAAACTTTAACTAAGCTAAAACCCTAAAAAAGAAACCAACTAAAATAAAACTAAATGTAAAATAAAATAAAATAAACCTAAAATAAAATGAAATAAAGACTAAATAAAAACATAAACCAAAAAATAAACCTAAAAATAAATAAAAAATAAAACCTAAACCCTAAAGTAAAAAAACCTAAACTTAAAATAAAAAAAATAAGCCTAAACCTAAACTAAATAAATAAAACATAAACCTAAACCTAAACCTAAAATAAACTAAACCTAAACCTGAAACAAAACTTAATAAAATAAAATAAACTAAAAATAAACCTAAACCTAAACTAAAAATAAAACATAAAAATAAACATAAAATAAAAACTTAAAACCTAAACCTACAAAAATAAAATTAAAATCTAAACCTAAACCTAAAAATTAAAAATAAAACTTAAACCTAAAAAATAAAATAAAAATAAAAAAACTAAAAATAAGCATAAACCTAAACATAAAAAAAAAATTAAACTAAAAAATAAACATAAACCAAAACCTAAACTTAAAAAATAAATTGAAATAAAAAATGTAAACTAAAATAAATAGAAATAAAAATAAACTTAAATAAAAAATAAAATAAAAAAAATAAATAGAAAAGAAGCTAAATTAACCTAAACCTACCAGTTTCCTTTATTTAAGAAAATAAAAAAAATTCTGTAACCCTAAAACATAAAACCCTAATCCCTATATCCTAAACCCTAATACCATAAACCCTAAACCCTAAACCCTATACCCTAAACCCTAAACCCCAAACACTAAATACTAAACCCTAAACTCTAAACCCTAATCCCTAAACCCTAAACCCAAAAAACCTAAACCTAAACAAAATAAAACTTATAAATAAAATAAATAAAAAAATGTAAACCTAAAATAAATAAATAAATAAAATAAAGTAAAAATATATACTAAAATCTAAACCTAAACCAAAACATAAACCTAAAAATAAAATAAAATAAAAACTAAAAACTAAACTAAAATATAATAAATGAACTAAACTAAATAAATAAACCTAAAAATAAAAAATCTAATAAAATATAAACTAAATATAAAATAAAACTAAATAAACCTAAAATAAAAACCTAAAACCTAAACCTAAAAAAGTAAAATTAAAACCTAAACCTAAACTAAAAATAAAATAAAACAGGAAAATAAAAGTACCCTAAACCCTAAACTCTGACCCAAACCCTAAACCCAAATAACCCTACCAAATCCTCCTCCCTAAACCACTAAACCCTAAACCCTAAACCACAAAACCACCCCCTAAACTCCTCTAAATCAATCTATTAAATATAAATAAAATAAATAAAAACTTACCTAATCCAAAACTAATATAAACAAAACTAAAATAAATAAATCTAAAAATAAATTAAACAAAATAAAAAAAATTAAACCTAAATAAAATATAAATTAAAATAAACCTAAACCCTGGGGTTTGCTTAACTTTAAAAACTATACTAAACCCTAAATACTAAACCACTACCTCTACCTCTACCTACCCTAGGCCTGTATAAACCTAGCCATGACCCTCTACTCCCCACCACTGAGCCACAAATGTAAAAAACTTAAACTGAGGCCAATCATAAATTAAATAACCACTGGAACTGAATTAAACCTGATCCTGGCCTAAACCCAAATTATGCTAGCCCACCTAAACCTAAGACCTAAACCTAAGGCTGAGCCACTGAGCCCTGGTTATAAAAAACTTACTTACTATCTTATAATCTAAGACCCTTCCCACTCCTGTGCCATCCCTGACCCTAAATCCTCACTGAGCCACACCCCTAAACCCCACCCTCCCCACCCTGACCCAAACTCTAAACTAAATAAGACCTAAGATAAAATAAATAACCAAAATGATAAAAAGATAAATAAATAACATACTAACACATAAACCTACATAAAAATATAAAACCTGACCTCCCTCCCTCATTAAACTGACTCCCTGGTCCAAACTGACCCTAAACCCTCCTTAACCTAAAGCCTAAAACCTCCAAACCCTTTGCCTAAACTGACCTAAACTGCGCCTCCCTAAACCCTGACCCACAAACCCCTGCCCTTATAATCCCAAACCTCAAACCTAAACCTAAACTAAAACCCTAAAAGCTCATTCTTTCTTATCATTTTCAGATTATGCTATTTTCAGTTATCATTATGTTTGTATTACCTTAACTGCTCTAATTTCTTTCCCTTTACATTTCTGCAGGTGCTTCTCTTTGTCCTCTTGCAGGTTTGCTCCATAGTGTCATGCATTCTCATATCTTGCAGAGCATTGGCCCTAATCTTCCTTTAGCTTTTTATGTTAATCTTTTGTATGTTTTGATTGCTTTAATGTCTTCTTTTGCTTTTGGTTGTACTTAGATAGGGGATCTACTCCTTAGGCTGATTATAGCTCTTTGAGCAGTAGTTCTAGATTTTATCCCCTTTAAGGACCTTGTAACCCTCTTTTGTGGCAATAAAATACCCCCTACATGGGGTTTCTCTAAAAAAAACCCTAAAAACCTAACAACTGAAATCTAAACTAAATAAAACATAAAAATAAAATAAATAAATAAAACCTAAACCTAAATAAAATATTAAATAAAATAATATAAAAACTTAAACTAAAACCTAAACCTAAACCTAAACCTAAACCTAAATAATAAAATAAAATAAAAAAATAAAAAAACTAAACTAAAATAAAATAAATAAAAATCTAAACTAAACTAAAAAAATAAAATAAACCTAAAAATAAAAACCTAAATAAAATAAAATAAACTTAAAATAAAAACTTAAAACCTAAACCTAAAAAATAAAATAAAAACCTAAACCTAAACTTAAAATAAAATAAACCTAAAAATGCAAACCCTAAACCCAAAATGCAAACCCTAAACTATCCCAAAACACCCAACCTTAAACCTACAACACTTAACCTAAACCCTAAACCCTAACACTCTAAACCTTGAACCATAAAAACCTTAACTAAACTAAATAAATCTTAAAAAAATTAAACCTAAAATAATAAAATAAAATAAAATAAATAAATTTCAACTAAAATATAAACATAAACATAAACCTAAACCTAAACCTAAACCTAAAGTTAAATAAATTAAAATAATAACTAAACTAAAATAAAATAAACAAAAATCTAAATTAAATTAAAAAATATAATAAACCTAAAAATAAAAGTCCTAAATAAAATAAAAACTAAACATGAATTAAAAATAACATAAACTTAAAATAAAATAAAAACTAATTAAAATCCTAAACCTAAAAAATAAACCTAAAAGTAAAACCCAAGAAAATAAAATGAAATAAAAGCTAAACCCTAATCTAAGATAAAATAACCTAAACCTAAATTAAATAAAATAAAATAAACCTAGACCTAAAATAAAATAAACTAAACTAAAATAAATAAAACCTAAACCTAAACCTAAAAAAAACTAAACCTAAACCCTAAATTAAATAAAATAAAATATAAAATAAATCCTAAACCTAATCTAAAAAAAATAAAACTAAAAATAAACCTAAAATAAAAACCTAACCCAAAAAAAATAAATTAAAACATAAACCTGAACCTAAAATAAAAATTTAAAACTAAACCTTAAAAATAAAATATAAATATGAATAAATTAAAAAAATAAAAATAAACATAAACTTAAACCAAAAAATAAACTAATATAAAAAAACAAAACTAAAAATGAAAAAAATAAACTAAATAAAAAATTAAAAATAAACCTAAAAAAAATAAAATAAACAAAAATAGACTAAATAAACTAAATATACCTAAACCTACCAGTTTGCTTAATTTTTTTTTTATAAAAAAATTCTAAAACCTAAACCTAAACCTGCAACCTAAACCCTACCATACACCTAACAATAAATCATAAACCCTGGCCCTGAATACACTGACCCTAAACCTAAATCTAAACCCTAAAATCTTACCCTAAATCACTAAATCCTAAGCCTGAAACCCCCAGATCCAGCTAAAGCCACTAACTCCTGAGCCACAAACCTAAACCCTAACTGATCCCATACAAACTTTAAACTCCATCTAAACCTAAACTGGGCCCTTGACCCAGGCCCTAAAACTCCTACCTGGGCTCCCAGGCCCTGGGCCCTGACTAAACTAACCTGAGCCAGGCAGGCCCTGACACACTGGCCCTAGACCCCACCTGGACCCTAAACCATGGGCCTGCCCTAAACCTAAACCACTTGATACACTAAACTCTTAAAGGCTGAGCCACTAAACTCTTTACCCTACCACCCTAAACCCTAAACCCTAAACTCTAAACCCTAAGCCCTAAATGCTAAACCCTAAGCCCACAAATGCTAAACCCTAAACCTAAACCCCAAACTAAACTCTAAATTAACCTCTTAACCTAAACCTAAACCTAAACCTTGAAAAGATGTCATTAAGGTAGATTTAAAGAATGACCTAATCCTAACATAGTTATGGTAATAAAGAAAATGTCTTCAAGAGACTTTCCCTTGGCTATTAGAGATTGAATATTCTAAACCTTAACCTAAATCATATTATAATACCATATATTATAGTTAATGTAGCATCATATATTTGAGCTTGTAGTGATGTGTTTTGGATGTTATAAGATGTTTTGAAATGTTTTAGTATAGATTGTATTGTTCCAATAGTCATATTAACATAAATCATAAAAATATTGATTTAATAAATAAGATGATCAAATTTATTAAATTTATAGTGGGAATTAGGTTGTAGTACTAAAGGTGTGCTATGCCACTTGTAGTCTAAAAAGTAAGATTTTATGTTCAAAATAAATATTATATGTTGTAGCATAGTATAACATAATATATCATAATATATTATTTTATGCATTTTAAACTCTTTTAGTATTTTATGATCATGTAGTTGAGCCTACACTAGCATTATTTATAAAAATGTTGATTTAGACTTTAAAATGGTGGAATTTGGCCAAATTCATAATAGGTAGAGCATGGCATCATAATATATTGTTTCTAAAATATATAGTTTTTTTTATAATTTAGACAAATTTTATGTTTTTTATCTTAAGCAATCCCGATATATGATATGCAATATAATATAATATATGTTATAGTGTATTATAATATAGGATGCCATAACGTAGTGTAGCATCATGCATTATAATAATATTATGCATTACTACTTATTATTTAGCATATTTTAGTTTGTTATAGTATGAAGTAGTAGAGTTTGTCTTTATAATTCATAAAAATCTGATTTATAGGTGAGATGATGGGATTTGGCCAAATTTAAGGTAAGCTTTAGGGAATATCATTAGGGGTGTGCTATGGTGTGTCATTTAATCAAAAGAATGGAAATATGCATTCAAAATAAATGTTCACTTTTCAACCAAAATTTTATAATTTTTTTGCTTAAAGTGATTCATTTCAAGGTATAGTGTAAGATAATATATTACATGAAAGCATATTAAAATATAATATACATAACAATATAACTTCACATATATATGAATGTGGGGGTGCGTTACTAAATGTTATTGTACATTTTAGTATGTTTTACTTTTATTATAATTCATTGGGTCAAAACTCACAAAAATATTAATTTGAAGGTTGAGATGGAAGAATTTGGCTGAATTCACGGCACACAAAAAACACCAAAATTATGCTATTTTATACCATTTCTAATAGAAAAATAACAATTTTACATCCAAATTGAACATTATTCATATTTTGAGAAAATTTTGTTATTAGTTCCTTTTATGTGATTCTAATGAGGTGTAATGTTAGACAATATATTATATTATAGAAAATTATAATATAACATCATATATTATAATATAATATAGTGTGTTAATTCACACTATAATATGTTTAGTATGATATTGTATAGTTAGTTTGAGCTTGCACCATCACAAATCATAAATATTGATTCAATGTTAAGATGATGTAATTTGAACAAATACAATGTTAGGCTTTTTTGAAGTATTAAAGGTGTGCATAAGAGAAGAAATAAGATTTGATGAGAATTCCATTTCAATGACATAGAGGGAGATCGCGGGGATCACACATGCATTGAACATGATATGTGAGGGTCTATGTGAGGGCATAGAAAAGAAAAAAATATTGGGATAAGGTTTGAATTTGATTTGATTATATAATTTATGGAAAGAAGATCCTCTAAGGATAAGAATCTATAATCCACCAAGGATTAAGATCGAATCAACTTTAATTTGATTTATTTTAGTTGATGTGGAGGCATATCTGCTAGAGATATGGGCTCGAGTCCACTGAGGATTGGGTATATGAACTTTCCATTAGGGAAGTAGCTTCAGGCTATTCTCTAAGAATTGGTATTTAAGTTTGATTTCATAGATTTGTTTGGGTATGTATCTACTATGGATAAGAGTTTGGTTAGATTTCTTTGATTTAGACTCTAGAGGAGTTGGTTTAATTTGGCTCCACTAGGAGGTTGGTTTTTAATTTGCTTGACTTATTTATACATGATTTGGGGCTCCACTAGGGAAAATCAAATTGGGTTTAATTTAATCTAAGTTAATGTATGGACCATGTCAGTGTGAGATGGATCCACAGAGAAGGGGCTATATCATCTTTGACCTACCACAAGTTTACAAATCCAAAGGGATAGTCTACTAGGCGTGTGGAGAGCTAAACCTAAGGGTTTCCTTTCAGTGTGCAATGATTATGCTAAGAAGAATGCAAAGCAGACTTACATCTTCTAAAGTGAGCAACAATCATTGTAGTGGCCTGTTGGATGCACAATAAATTGAAGCTGACCTAGGGTGACTACTGAGTGAATGCCATTGGGGACTTCTGTTAACTTAAATTCATGTGATTTGATGTGGTTTTCTTGGTTTAGTTTGATTTTGTATTGAGGGAATATTCATTCGGGGTGTGAGCTCGATCAAATTTGATAGATTTAATTTATGGACCATGTTAGTGTGCGATGGACCCACTGAGAAGGGGTTATATAAGACTTATCTTATCTCAGATTTAAAAATCCAAAGGGATAGTCTACTGGCCATGCGGCAAAGCTAGCCAAACTAAGGGGTTGCCTTTCAATGTGCAACGGCTATGCTAAGAAGAATGCATAGCAGGCTTACATCTTCTAAAGTAGGGAACAACCGTTGGGGTGGCTTGTTGGTAGTACAACAAATTAAACCTGACTTAGGGGTGACTATTGAGTGAATGCCACTAGGGACTTATATTAACTCAAGAGTAGTCAGGTAATTCCTATAAGGAGTTTTGCTGACATTGCCCTAAAGATAGGATGCTGGGAAAAGGTACGCTAAGGGTGTCCTCATAATCCATAAGTGAATATATATTTTGTTTATATGTTTGCATGGACCCTATTATGAGAGACCAGAAGAGCTATGTCGACCTATCTCAAATTTAATGGACCAAGGGAGAATCTACATCCATAGGAGATTCTCAACCACATGGGTGGTTACGGAAAGGGGGCTCCAATCGAGTAGTAACTCGTGGTGTCTAAATGGGGTCGTAAAGGATGTGATCCAAATATAGTGCCCAGTCTTTGCTAGTGGTGTTATCCAGTCCTAGAAAAGCCTATAAGTGTATGGTGGGAAACTAAAGGATAAAGCGTAGCATTTGTCATGAGTGGTGTATCCTAAGGTGCGAACCAACCTAAGGTGTATCTATCATGAGAGATGTATCGTCGACATGAACCAACCAACTGGTGTGTGCAACAATCAATATATAAAGAAAGCATGTAGGCTTACAACTTTCCAAGTGGCGATCATGGATAGTTTATTGTCGGAGATATATGCTATTTGACTTAGAGACAACGAGGAGCCAGGAGGTAGACTACCAACCCAAGAAGGAGGAAGGAGCTCTAGGGAACTTATCCTAAAACTCAAATATACTCAACCCAGTTAGTGCATGAAGGCTAATCCAAGAAGAAATCATAGCAGACTCACATCCTCTTAAATGAAACCAACTTAAGGTAGCACACCGGTCATGTAGTAAGGCCTACCAAACTAACATGCTCATGTGTGGGGTCATGCAAGGAAGGAAAGCATAATAGACATCCTCCAAAGAAAGAATACCACTAGGGTGACACACTAGCAGGGTAGCACATCAACCTGACCTAGAGAAGCTACTAAGTGAGTGCTGTTGGGGGCATTATCTCAACTCAGAGTAGGCCAAGACAAAAGATATGTGTTTATTTTATAACTTTATGTGTAATTTTTATTTTTATTGTGTCGATGTAGGATAAGACATCGCTTGGGTTCCTTACACCTACCTTAAACACATTGTGCTAGATTTACAAATAAGAATACATTCAACACGGAAGAGATTGAATTCAAAATAAAATTTTCATTGATGATAATTATTTTTAAACATAATTTATAATATTTTTTAAGTAGAGCCCATTGGTTGGAAGCATTGGACACTCTCCCTTATGATCAATAAGTTGATAAGATCCTCCTTGGTAAGCCTTCTTTATTGCACAAGGGCCTTCCTAAGTGGGTTCAAACTTGCCTCCCATTTTACGACAGGCAATAATCAGTCTCGTTAG
This sequence comes from Cymbidium sinense, assembly GCA_021442155.1. Taxonomy (NCBI): domain Eukaryota; kingdom Viridiplantae; phylum Streptophyta; class Magnoliopsida; order Asparagales; family Orchidaceae; genus Cymbidium; species Cymbidium sinense. The sequence continues at coordinate 123,447 of JAKCPB010001326.1, forward strand.
AACTAAAATAAGCTCTTTTACTTGAAAAGTTGTAGAACAAGCCAATTTATTATGAGCTTGAATCATTTTAGCTTTCTACAACTTGAGATTTTAGCATGCCCACAGATGTCACTCCTCCAAACCTTTGAGCTTTTCTAACCGCAACTTGGTGTTCTACTCTATTATGACCTTACTACCCAAAACTATCCTTAGTGATGGGAGTTGGACTTCTAATGGTAGAATAGCTTTGGTCCCATACATTAAGCAGAAATGAGTAGACTGAGTTGGAGGTTTATATGTGGTGCGGTAGGCCCACAAGGTTTCAACTAACTGGTCATGCCACTATCCCTTGTTGTTGTCAAGTGTCTTACTCAGTATTTGGATGAGAGATTTGTTGAAGGATTCTGCTAAGCCATTTTCCTTTGGTAGTTAATGGTAGAATATCTAATCTATATGTGTATCTCAGGCAAAGTTATTGATCTCGGTGCTCTTGAATGCAATACCATTATTAGATATAATTCATCGAGGCACTCCAAACCTATATGATATGGTTCCTAAAAGTCATCTTTGGTTGTGACCTCTCACGGGGAATGGCCTTCACCCATTTGGAAAAGTAGTTAGTAGCTGATGAACCGATGACCCTTGGAAGAAGGATGATCAATCGACCCACTATGTGGTACCCCAACACTCGAATGGCCATGAGGCCAATGTAGGATGTAGAATGTTGGGTGGTTGGTGTAGGACCACACCATGTATTTGACATTGGTGGCATCTCCTAGCCATATCCATGCAATCTTTTATCATCGATGGCCAGTAGTATTCTATTCTCTTGATCTTGGCTTTCTTCTTCAGACCAGATTGGTTAGCTCCACATAATCCTGAGTGTACCTCAGTCACAATCTTATGAGCTTCATTCTTGTCTAAACAATGTAACCACATATGATCGAAAGACTACCGGTATAAGACACAATCCATAAGAGCATAGGAAAGTGCTCTCTGCATCTTCTGATGGGCTTGGGATAGTTTTTCTTTATTTAGGTAATCCATGAATGGTTGCCTCTAATCTAACTCCTCATCCTTCATGGCAATAGCAACCCTCCCTTCAAGAGAGTACTTTTTGATGAGTTCAATATCAATAAGGGATGAGATTTGTCTATTTTGGATCTTTATTGATATGGACTCATCCTTTGAACATTCTAACTCCTTCAAAAGCTTGGCTAAAGCATACACTACAACATTCTCTCCTAGAGGAATCTTAAAAATGGTAACCTTGGGGATTTAGGCCAACAACTCCATGGTGTACTTGTGGTAGTCATCGAGCTTGGGCTTTATAACCTTATATGACCCAGCAATTTGGTTGATAACTAGTTGAGAATCCTCAAAGATGTTGATGTTCTGGATGCTTAGAGTAATGACTAGCTCCAAACTGGCAATTAGAGCCTAATATTTGGCTTCATTGTTAGTGCAAGGATTAGATAGATGATATGAGAATCTCATCACATTGCGGTTCAGAGTTAAGAGAACTATTCCTACCCCTAACTTTCTTGGAATAGTAGATTATGGTTCTTCTCCTTTTTGAGAATAAGCCGACCATCAAAGTACATCTCCTAGCAGTGAATTATAGTATCCCCTAAGTTCATGATTTGTTCATCGGGGTGATCATTATTAATCTGATAGTTAACAGGAAGTGGATGTGCTGCTAAAAAAATCCACTAGCACTTTTCCTTTCACGGGAAGGAGGTACAAAGGTAATGTCAAAGCGTGAGAGGATCATGGACCATCATGCCAACTATCGGATATCGGCGTGTCATGAGATACTATAGTGGATTGATCCTAGATATCAAGTTCACCTTATGAGAAAGCATATAGTGCTGTAGCATTTGGGATGGAAAGATTAAAGCTAGGAAATACTTCTCAATGGGTGGATAATTAGCCTTAGTATGAATTAGATGATTGTTGAGATAGTAGAGTGCATTTTCCTTCCCTTCGTCATTGGCTTGGGCCAACAAAGCACCAAGGGAGTCATCTAATGCAGTCTAAAGTATGAGTGGCTTGCCCAAATAAGGGCTACTAGAACCGACGGTGTCACCAGGTAATACTTGATGTCTTTAAATGCATGCTCAAACTTGTCATTCACTTGAACTTGGTGTCCTATTTGACAAGTGCTGAGAATGGCTGACTTCTTCTCAATAGGTTGGATATAAAGCATCTTAGATATGCCAACCGCCCTTGGAATGATCTGAGTTGAGTTAAAATTTTATGGGGTGGCATTTTTAATATCTCTTTGATCTTCTCCGGATCAATTTCAATTCCCTGGTGTTGGACAACAAATCCAAGGAATTTCCCTGAAGCAACTCCAAATTCACACATCAGGGGGTTCATTTTGAGGTTAAATTATCTTAACTATTCAAAAATTACTCTCAAGTAAATAAGATGGTCTTCCTTTTCTCTACTTTTGACCACGAGATCATCGACATAGCACTCGACTTGATGATGAATGAGTTCATCAAAGATTCAAGTCATAGCCTAGTATGTAGCACATTTTAAGGGCAAAAGGCATGACCTTATAGCAATAGATTCGATCGGGGCTTCTAAAAGTAGTGTTTTTTCATCTTCATGGGCCATCTTTATTTGGTTATATCTAAATGAGTCATCCATGAAAGAGAATACTGTATGAGATGAGGAAATTTCCACCATCAACTTTAAGATTGGTAGTGGAATTCATCTTTTGGACATCCCTTATTTAAATCCCTAAAATTGACTCATATGTGAATTTGGCCAATCTTTTTCTTAACTGGGATGATGTTGGCTTACCAGGTAGGGTATTTTTGTTCTTGAATGAAGCCAACATCAATCAATTTCTTTACTTCAAAAATGACCTGTTGTTCTATGTCTAATCGTATGCATCTAAAAGCTTGCTTCATAGGGTTAGCAATAGGCTATTTTGCTAGTTTATGGACTGCTATGTCAGGAGCCAATCCAGGAATCTCTTCATAACTTCATGCCATGTAGTCCTTAAACTCGATCAATAGCCTAACTAATTCATTGGTTTCAATTTCATTCAACAAAGAACTGATGTATGTTGGGTGTGGATCTTCTTCAGTTCCTAAGTTGATTTCCTTGAGCTCGTTGATGGTTGACTTGATCTCTTCTTCGAACACTAGTGGTGCATCTTTGACTTCAAAATAATCTGGATCATTTGAAGTTTCTAAGCATAGCTCCTCATATGAGTTAATGTGATTTGAAAAGGACCTATCTAATTCCAAATAATTGGTGATGACAATGCATTAATTGTCATCATCATTTGGAAACTTGTATCAATCCTAGTCCTTGTTTTGATTGAGAGCTTTTGCATTTATTCTTCCATATTCTTTTTGGAGTAGTCGACGTGCTTTGACAAAGTATGTGGGATTAAACCTTTCTTTGCTAAATTATGAACACAAGGCAAGTACTAATCAAAAGGTAATTCTATTATATCATTATATGAATTATCATCAAGTACTACATCAACTTCTTGAGTTGAGAATGATGCTCCTAGAAAGAACCTCTGAGTCTTCACACCTATGAATGACTTAGCGACTTCCTTAACTACCAAACCCTTAGATTTTTGAGAGGAAAGTGGGGTTAGAGCTAAGGTTTCCAATTGATGCCTAACTATTTCACATATAGACTTGGATACACTTATGCTTTGCTTTGGAGCCGATCTTCATCTATCGGCTCAAGTGTCTCACCAAGAAATCTCTTGAAAGAGATGGCTGGTGTGCTAACTATATAAGACTCATCCTATGAATTAGATTCTAAGTCTATATGGATAACAGGTGTACTCCTAGTGGCTGGGACATATCTTTTATTGGGTGGCAAATAAGGAGGTTATCCACCCCCGGGACTACCTCGACCTCTTCCTCTCACTGGAGGTGGTCATCTACCCATATGTTGAATGGAGTAGCAAAAGGTGGAATCTAATGTCATTCTCCACTTCCTCCTCCATCTCTATTTTCTCTCCCTTTTTTTTTTCATTTTCTCTCTTCTTTCCTTTTTCTTTTATTCTTTCCTTTTCTTTTTCTTTTATTTTTAAACTTTGGCCAAGTTCGCGAGAATAAACTTGTTGATTTTGAGGGAGGTAGTAGACTGTATCCTCATATATGCCAACCTCGTCAACTGTAAAGATAATCCCACCTCTCACAAACTTCATACATTGATGTAGAGAGAATGGAACTATGTTGTTCTCATGTATCCATGATCTTCCAAACAAAGCGTTGAAAGATGTATTTGAGTCTATAATGTGAAACTTAGCTTCGATCTTCCAATCATCTATCTCCAAGGGCAACACTATGGAGCTTAAGGCCTATTGACCTCACTTTTGGAGTGCGGATTTAATCTTCCCATCTTAGACTTAGGAGTCTTCTAGACACTAAGACTTCCCTAGTCATAAGACACTTCTAACAATTAGGTAAACACTTCACCTAAGCTTAAAGACCTAGAAGGGTTAACCATAAGATTAGGTTATGCCTTAGGCATTAGGATAATCCACTAACCATACAACCTAAATCCAATCCATGTTCAACTTCTCAAACTAAACCTCAAGTTCAATTCAAACATCAAATTCAAATCCAAATACAAACCCAAAGCCCAAAACTAAATGATTGAAGCCCATGATCAAATCCAAACTTGAAACCCTTCTAAGCCATATGACCTATCCATGGACTTAGCCAAATAATAATCCAAATCAATCCAAAATCAATTGATTTTCTCATAATCAATTTATATCTTCAATCATCTTCCTAAATATAAATCAAATCCATATTAAAATGATCAAACTAAATTAAACTAAATCAACTTAAATCAAAACCCTTCTAAGCCATAAGACCTATCCCATGGACTTAGCCAAATCTTAAGCCAAATCAAGTCAAACTCAGTTAATTTTCTCACGAATCAATCATATTTTTAATCATCTTCACAAATTTAAATAAAATATACATTTAAATTATCAAAACTAAAGAAAACTAAATTAGACCAAATAAAAATCCAAAGCTAAGCCACATAACCCAACTCCATGGACTTAAATAAATTCCTTCATTCCAAAACCCAAATTCAATTGATTTTCTCATGAATCAATCATACCTTCAATCATATTCACAAAAATTAATAAAATCTACAATCATCAAGCCAAACCAAAATCAACCCAAGTCAAACCCAACTTAACCCTTTTGACTTGAAATGTTCAAATGAACCAAAACCCATTTGAACCCAAGCAAATTGCAATTGAATTTATATATCAATCCCAAATCCATATATAAACTCAACTAAATCAAACTCAACCCAAAATCAAGCCAACTAAACCCAATTGGTCCACTTGACCCAAAGTGGCCAATTTGACCTATTTGAGCAGTTCTAATCCTACCCAAATTAGATTGAACCAAGCCCATCAAAACCTCCCATCATGATTGATCACCCTAAATTGATCAATTGTCACAAATTGGGTCAAACCAAGTCAGCTTAATCATTTGACCAAGTCAACCCCTTAACCCATATGAACCCAAACTAGCCAAATTGGAACCTATGCCAAATCCCTTCAAATGAATGATTCATACCAAATCAAAATCAATATTTGAATATGACTTGACCTTTAATTGAGTCAAACCAAACCCAATTAGCCATCTTGATCCAAGTTGACCCAAATTGACCTAAAAGATCAAATAGTGTCAAATCAAAATATAAACCAAATTGATTGCAACCAATGTCTCAAGTTACTCCAAATTGATTGTTTAACTTGACCAAAGCCATGATTGGACCCAATTGAACCCAATTGGACTTAGCCCAAATTGACCTAAAGGGTCAAGTTACCTAAATTAAAACCAAATCCAAATTAATTTGAAACCAAAGCCTACAATCATATTTAATTTGTCAACTAAACAAACCAACACCCAACCCAAGCCAATTTGGCTAATTTGGTCAAATTGGTCAACTTATTTGACCCAAATGAATTCAAATGAGCAAAATCAAATCTAAGCTAAACTAAACCAAACCAATTGAACTAGAACATCCCAAATGATCATATGAACTTGACCCAACCCTTGGTTTGACCTAATTTGACCAATTGATCAACTTGACCCAACCTAACCCAATTTTACCTAAAGGACTCAAATTTAGCCAAACCTAACCAAATCAACTCCAATTGACTTTAAATTTGGGCTAACCCACTTTTGGCTCATTTCAAATCTCCCCAATTTAAATTCAATGCTAAATGATCATTCTACACTTGGGTCAAGGGCATCATATGAGACAAATCACCAATGTAAGTTATCATTTTCATTCCTTGGCCACTTGGTACTCTCCCAATGATCCACAGGCACTAGGACCTTGTGACTTGGGTGGTTCGGTCGGTATGACCCATGGGAGGTGAAATCACCTCACCCTCCCCATCAAGGCTTTTGAAACCCATAGGACACCCATGATTCCTCTTGGAGCCACCTCCACACCTTCAACCAACCAAGCAACTCACCTCCTCCTGACCATGACTCACGAGATGGTCATATATACACCCCCTCATTTCCACTTAAACACACACAAAAATTATTCCTTAGAGCCTTAGCTACCTAAGATGAGCTGCTAGAGCCATTCCCTAAGCACATAAGCGCTTGTTCCTCGATTAGAAAATGTCATTCCCATCCGTCCCGAAATAGGACACTCCCATTTCTGACCTAACTTCCTCATTTCTCCAACTATCTCAAATTAACATTTCACGCACCTTCTTTAGGCCTTGTCGAGCAAGAACAAATCATCTCCCAAGAATCCCGAACACTAGAGGTGGGACTTCGATCAAAGCTGAGCTCCAAATCATTGGTTCATGGCCATTCGAGAGAACATCGAGGAATTGATCCAATTATTTCTCAACAGGGCTTCATCTCCACTAGAAGCTTCTTCAATCGTTCGGCCATTGTCTTAAGCTTTGGCGGTATGCTTCCAAAATTGATCCTTAGGCAAAAATGGGTTGGAGCTTTTTGAAGAAAATGTTGCATCTCATGTGATCTTGACCGTTAGATCTCCTCTGATCGATGTCATGAAGGTGTGAGATCTTTTTGGAGTTGATCTGAGCTTGGGTAAGCTTGGATCAAGTGAGCAATGGCGAACGGACTCCATTCTCCCTCACTCGCATGACGTTAGTTCATGCACTTTTGTTTTCGTGTGATGAGCAGAGCGATCATGATTAGATTCATTTGATCGATCTAATTTAATCCTATTAAGCTATGGGATTAATCGTAGCCGTTCGATTTTAGATCGAACGATGGACGAGAAAGTGCATCCATCACCGCCATGTAGGCGCTGAGTTAGATAAGTTTTAAGTAGCCAATCCCACGGTGCCATGTGGAAAGTGCACCGCATTAGTATGTGCCAAAGTTAGGCTTTAATTAGCCTTAATTAATCATTTTTAATGGCTGAAACTTCTAAAAATCATAATAAAACATAGAGAAAAAAAGAAAAATACAAATAAATACTCATTTTAAAGGTATTTAAGAGGAGAATTAATTAAAAATGATCTTCACTAATTTTAAATAGTAATTAAAGTTTAATTACAAAATTAATTAGCTTAATTACTCCTTAATTACTTGAGCAATTAATCCCAAATTTTGTTGGTTAATTTAATGGGATGAGCTCTGTCTCCCATGATTTTCTTGGGATTTATTGCTCTCTTAATTAGGAAAATTGGCTAATTAAATCTTAATAACTCTTTAAGCTAATTAATGATTAATTAATCCCATGAACAGCAATAAATTGGTTAATTAAGTTTATTAATCATCATTATTCAGTGAAATGAACTAAGGAATAGGGTTGGGACCCTTTCCTAAGTTCATTTCACCTATTTTAAAATGAAATTAATTAAGATTTAACTAATTAATTATTTCACTTAATCAAATCAAAATCATAATCACATCGGACTAATTAAATCATGAGATAGATCTTTGGGTATTTAGTAACCCTAAACCAACCCTAAACCTAAGTAACCCAAACCAAAACTAAACCTTGAACCCTAAACTAACCTAAACCTAAGCTAACCACTAAACCTAAACCATAAACCTAAAACCTAAGCCTAAACCCTAAAAACCCTAAAAGCCCAAACACTAAACCCTAAACTCAGCCTAAACCTTACCACTGACCTAAACCAAAACCTAAAACAACCTAAAAAACCTAAAAACTTAAACTAAATACTTAAAAAATAAAATAAAATAAAAAAAACCTAAAAATTAAAATAAAACCTAAACCTAAATCCAAAACCAAAACCTAAAATATAAAAATAAAATAAAACAAAATCAAATAAAATAAACAAAAAAACCTAAACTTAACTAAAATAAAATAAACCTAAAATAAAGAATGTAATTAAAATAAAAAGTAAGAAAAAGTAAATAAAATAAACCTAAATTAAAATAAAATAAAACTAAATAAAATCTAAACCTAAAACTAAACCTAAAATAAATAAAAATAAACCTAAAAAAAGTAAAAAAAACTAAAACCTAAATAAACAAAATAAATAAACATAAACCTAAACTAAAATATAAAACCTAAACTAAACCTAAAATAAACAAACCTAACCAACTAAATAAAGAAATAAACTAAAATAAACCTAAACTACAAAACCAAAATAAACCTAAAATAAAATCAGAAACCTAAAAAAAATGAAACAAAACTAAACTAAAATAAAATAAAACCTAAAACTAAAAATAAAATAAACTAAACTTAAAGTAAACATAAACCTAAACCTAAACTAAAAATGGGTAAATAAAACCACCTGACCAAAGCCCTACCCAGGCCTAAAGGCCTGGGCTAACCATGGGCCATGACCCAAACCATGGGCCAGACCAAACTGACCCTGGCCCCAGATCCTCCCTATTGGCCCTAGGCCCTAGGCTTTAAAAAAACCTAAAAAGATAAATAAATAAAACCTAAAGAAGATAAGAAACTGCATTAAAACCTAAGATAAGACCAAAAGAGAGAGTAATAAAAGATAAAACTAAACTAATAAATTGGGTTAAGTCAGACTAGGCTAAGACCCTAGCTCCACTAGGCTGAGCCACTAAACTGAGCTGGGCCCTAAACTAAACAAACTGAGCCACCACCAGGCCTGGGCACTAAATGACCACTGACCCAGATCTAAAGATAGGCCCTGAGCCCTGGGCTGACCCTGACCTAAAACTTTAAACTAAAAACCAAACCTGAGCCACCTTACAAGATACTAACCTGGGCTGACTGCCTGAAACTTGGCCAAACTCCAAAACCCAGGCCCTGAGCCCTAAACCACTGAAACTGACCCTAGATGCTAAAGGCCTGCCCTGACCCTGGGCCCTAAGATAAAACCTGAGCTCTGACCACTTTACCACCTAACAGCCCTGGGCCCACCAGGCCAACTAAACTGATGGGGCTCTAACCACCCTGGGCCACCTAAACCTGGGCCTAAACCTGGGGCCCTATGACCACTGGGCTTGGGCTCTGGAGTCAGCCCAGGTGAAACCATGACTGAGCTTTTGTGAACTACCATGAGCCCTAAATACCAGGCCCTGGGCTGAGGCCTGGGCTGGGCAGCCAGGCCCTGAACTGGGCCTGAACCTTAAAACCAAAACCCTAAAACATAAAGCTGAAACTAGGCAATTAATCCTAGCCTAAACCCTAACCCAAATGAAAAGCCATTAACTGAGCCCACTAACCTAAACCTAAAACCCTCTAGGCCAGAGCCTATTGAAAACTAAATCTAAACTAAATAAAATGAAATAAAATAAAAAACTAAAATAAAATAAATAAATAAAATAAGATAAAATCTAACTAAAATCAAAACCTAAACACTAACACTAAACCATAAAAAGGTTAAAAGAAACCTAAAGCTAAATAAAACCTAAAAATAAAATAAATAAAAAAACTAAACCAAAAAATAAAAAAAATAAAAAAAAAGCTAAACTAAAACCTAAACTAAACTAAAGAAATAATAATAATAAAACTAAACTAAAATAGATAAAACCAAAACTAAACTAAAATAAAACATTAAAATAAAACTATAAAATAAAAATAAAATAATCCTAAAATAAAAAAAATAAAAACTAAATAAAAGAAAATTAAACCTAAAAATAAACACAAATAAAACCTTAAAATAAATAAATTATAAAACCTAAACTTTAAACTAAAATAGGAACCTAAATGTAAAATAATAATAAAATAAATTCAAACCTAAACTAAAATAAATAAACTTAAACTAAACCTAAACCATAAATAAAATAAAATAAACTAAAATAAACCTAAACCTAAACTAAAAAAAAAAATAAACATAAAATAAACCTAAAATAAATGCTAAAACCTAAACCTAAAAAAAAATAAAATAAAAATGTGAACACAAACTAAAATAATAAATATAACCTAAACCTAAAAATAAATTAAAATAAAACTAAACTAAAAATAAACTAAACTAAACCTAAACTTAAAAATATACTAAATTAAAAAACTAAACTAAAATAAATAAACCTAAAATAAATAAAATAAACTAAATAAAATAAACATAAAGAAAATTAAAAAATAAAATAAACTAAAATAAATAAAAACTAAAAATAAATAACTAAACCTACCGGGTTTCTTTAATTTAAAAAATAAAAAAAAATAAAACAATAAAACAAATAAAAAAACCATAACCCAAACCAAACCCTAACACTACCTGCTGATCTTAAACCTAAATAATGCTAAAACCCTAAACCCTAAACAAATCCCACCCTAAACCTGAGCCCTAAACCATAAAAACCTGACCACTAAAACCAACCCCAGGCCCTGAGCCACTGACCCTAAACCTAAGCCACAAACCTAAAAACTGAAACCTAAAACCTAAACCTACTTAATAACTAAAATGTAATAAATAAAAAAAATCTACTTAAAAAAAATAAAATAAAATAATAAAGACTACCAACCAAAACTAAACCTAATCATATAAAAAATTAAATTAAAATAAAATAAAATTAAAATAAATAAAAACTAAACTAAAATATAAAATAAACCTAAAATAAAACCTAAATAAAATAAAACTAAAAATAAAATAAAATAAACTTAAACTAAAATAAAATAAAAAAACCAAAATAAACCTAAAATAAAATAATAAATCCTAATCCTAAACTAAAAACTTAAATATAAAATAAACAAAATAAAATAAACCTAAACTAAACTAAAATAAACTAAACTAAAATAAATAAATAAACCTAAACATTAAATAAACTAAAGAACTAAACTAAATAAAATAAAATATCTAAAACAAACCTAAACATAAACTAAAAAATAAAACCTAAAATAAACTTGAAATAAAAGAAAAAACCTAACTAATAATAACATATAAAACCTAAACTTTAAAAAAAAATAAAATAAATAATAAATTAAAAAATAAACATAAACCTAAACAACTAAAAAAAACAAAACTAAAATAAAAACCTAAACTAAAATAAATAAGCCTAAAATAAATAAATCAAACTAAATGAAAATCAAAATAAAATAAACTAAAACAAATAAATAATAAACTAAACAAATCTACCTATTTAATTAATTTCTTTTCAAAAGAAACCCTAAACCCCCAAAACCTACAACACTAAACCTCTGAAACCTAAAACCACAAACCCTAAACCCCTAACCTAAAACCTAACCATGCCTAAACCCACCAAATGCTAAAAGCATAAACCCTAAAACCCTAAACCCTAAACCATAAACCTGAACCCCAACTAAAACTAAACCCAAACCCCTCAAAAACCCTAAATGCCAAACTAAACTAAAGTAACTAAATAAATAAAAATAATAAACCTAAAACCTAATAAACCTAAACCTAAACCTAAACACAGAATTGGGAACCTTCAAGAACATCATCATCAACCAGGCTCGGTCAGTGCGGTGGTGGAGGTGATTGAGGAGGAAATGGTTATCATTCTGGTGGTAGGGGATCTAGAGGTGCTGGTGGATATGGAGGTGGTGGTTAGAGTAATGGTGATTATGGAGGAGGGAGGAGCGATGAAGGTTACAACCATGGTGGTGGTAGAATGAGAGATCAGTGATATGATGGTGGATCCCGCTAAACTCTAAACCTATAATTCTAAACTCTAAACCCTAAAGCCTAAACCCTAAACATCCCAATAAAAATAGTAAACCCTAAACCTAACATTAAACCCTAAACCCTAAACCCTAACCATAAACCCTAAACCTAAAGCATAAGCCTAAAACCCTAAAACCATAAACCCTAAACCTAAACCATAAACCCACAAACCCTAAACCTAACCTAAACCTAAACCTAAACCCCAAACCTAAACCTAAACTAAAGTAATTAAATAAATAAAAAAATAAACTAAACCCTAAAAACCAAATAAACTAAACCTAAACCTAAGAATGAGAACATTGATGACATGAACATCACCCTCAACCAAACTCATTCAAGATCGGTGGAGGCAAAGGTGAAGGCTGCAGTTATCACAGTGGTGGTGGGAGATTTGGAGGTGTTGGTGGATATGGAGGTGGTGGTCGGAGCAGCGGTAGTTGTGGAGGCGGGAGTAGTGATGGAGGTTACAGTCGTGGTTATGTTGGAGGAAGAGAACGAGAATATGATGGTGATTCCAGCTACTCGAGAGGCCCTGGTGGTTTTGATGGGAATTGGAGAAAATGAAAAAGGATCCGATCTACTGTGCCTTTGGTTTTGATCTATGTCGTCGCTTGTGTCTTAGAAAACTTGGGGTGTTACTTGGTTGATGAAATCAAAAAGAAGAAATGTTGAATATGAATTTGTTCTATGTTAAAATAAAATAAAATCCAAAACCCTAACCCTAAACTAAAACTTGAAGCTTAGACCAAAACCTAAGCCTCACAAACCAAAATCTAAAACAAACCCTAAACCTAAACCCTAAAACTTATCCTAAACCCTAACTCCTAGACCAAACTAAACACCCAAAAAGCCCGGACCCTAAAAAGCTAAAAAAATCTAAACCTAAACTAAATAAAAAAATAAAATACACTTCAAACAAACCTAAAACTAAAAATAAACCTAAAATAAAACCTAAACTTTAACCTAAAAAAATAAAATAAAAACTAATAAACCTAAATAAAAAAAAATAAAACCTACCTAAAATAATATAAATAAAACTAAATAAAAATAAACCTAAACTGGCTAAAACCTAAAATAAACTAAAATAAATAAATTAAAATAAATAAAAATAAAAATAACTTAAACAAAAAAAATAAAAAATAAAATAAACAAAAATAAAAAAAATAAAACAAATGAACTAAGTTTACTTACTTTTTTTTTTTGAAAAAATAAACCCTAAAACTAATCCTAAACCCTAAACCTACAATCTAAAGTTTAAACCTAAAGCCTAAACCCTAAAAACCTAAACCATAAACCATAAAAATACTAAACCCTAACCAAACTAAACCTAAACTACCTAAACCCTAAACCAGACCACCCTAAACACTAAGCCATAAACCCTAAAAGCATAACCCTAAAATGCTAAACTCTAACCACCAAACCTAAACCCCACCCAAACCCTAAACCCCAAACCCCAAAACCTAATCTGCTAAATAAATTAAAAAATAAATCTAAACCCTAAAACCTAATAAACCTAGACCTAAACCTAAACCAAAAGAATAGGTAGAACCTTGATAGCAGGAACATCACCGTCAATCAGGCATAGTCTAGATGGCGTGGGCTAAGGTGGAGGTGGCATTATCCGTGGTGGGGATGCAGGAGGTGATGGATATGGAGGTGGTGGTCAAAGCTATGGTGGTTATGGAGGTGGGAGGAGGCGGAGAGGTTACAACCATGGTGGTGGTGGAGGAGAGATCGAGGATATGATGGTGCATCCAGCTACTCGAGGAGGGTGGTTTTGATGGGAACTAGAGAAATTAAGAACTCGATCCGATCTCTACTTATGGAACTATGTCTTTGGTTTTCCTCATGTGCTCATTTTTGATCTATGCGTCACTGTCTTAGAAAACTTGGTGTGTTACTTGGTTTATGAAATCAAAAAGAAGAAATGTTGAATATGAATTTGTTCTCTATTAAAATAAAAAAAACCAAAAACAAAAAACCCTAAACTAAAACACGAACCTAAAAACAAACCCTCAACCCTAAACCCACAAAAAACTAAAACCATAAACCTAAACCCTAAACCCTAAAACCTAAACTAAATCCTAAACCCTAAACCTAAACCCCAAACCCCAAACACAATCTAAACCTAAAATCTAAAAAAAACCAAACAAAATAAAACCTAAAAGTAAAATAAATAAAAACTTAAACATAAATAAATAAAAAACTAAAACCCTAAACTAAAACCTAAAATAAAATAAAATAAAAAAATAAAAAAACTAAAATAAAATAAAATAAATAAAATTAAACTAAACTAAAAAAAATTTAAAACTAAATAAAATAAAAATTAAACTAAAATAAAAAATAAAATAAACCTAAAATAAAAAAATTAAATATAAACCTAAACTTAAAAAATAAACCTAAAATAAAACCTAAAAAATAACTAAATAATAAAACCTAAACCTAAGCTAAAAAAAAAGACCTAAAATCAAAATAAAATAAACTAAACCTAAAAAAAAAACTAAATAAACTAAACCTAAACCTAAACCATAATAAATAAAATAAACTAAAATAAAACCTAAACTAAAAAAAATAAAACTTAAATACTAAAATTAAAATTTAAACCTAAACCTATAAAATAAAACCTAAACTAAAACCTAAAAGTAAAAAAAATAAAACCTAAAGCTAAAAATAAATTAAAATAAACTAAACTAAAAAAAATAAACTTAAAAAAACATAAACATAAAAAATAAACTAAAATAAAAACTAAACTAAAATAAATAAACAAAATAAATAAAATAAACCTAAATAAAATAAAAAAAATGAAATAAATAAACATAAACCTGGTTTTAATTAAATAAAGATAAAATAAAAATAAAATAAATTAAAATAACCTTAACCAAACCCTAAACCTAAATGGTGAACTAAACTTACAACTCTAAACCTAAACCCTAAACCTAAAACCACAAACCCTAAACCCTAGGCCAAACCCCAAACCCCAAACTAAACCCTAAACCCTAAAACCTAAAAACTGCCCCAAACTAAATAAAATGTAAAAAATAAAAAAAATATAACAAACTAAAATAAATAAAAAAACCTAAACTAAGACCTAAACCAAAATAAAATCATAAACTAATATAAAATATAAACCTAAACTAAAACCAAAACCTAAACATAAACTAAACTAAATGTAAAATAAAATAAATAAATAAAATAAAACTAAACTAAAACAAAATAAATAAAAACCTAAACTAAATTAAAAAATAAAATAAACAAAAAAATAAAAACCCTAAATAAATTAAAAACTAAATATAAAATAAAAATAAAATAAACCTAAAACAAAATAAATAAAAATTAAATAAAAACATAAACCCTAAACTAAAAAAAACCTAAACCTAAAATAAAAAAAAATAAAATAAACAAAAACTTAAACTAAAATAAACTAATCTAAAATAAATAAAACCTAAGCCCTATACTAAATAAAATAAAAGAAACTAAAATAAACCTAAACTAAAAAAATAAAAACTAGAAATAAACTTAAAATAAAAAATTAAAACCTAAACCTAAAAAAATAAAATAAAAACCTAAACTTAAACCTAAAAATAAAAAATAAAACCTAAACTGAAAAGATAAAATAAAAATAAAAAAAAATAAAAAATATAAACATAAACCTAAACCCAAACTTAAAAAATAAGCTAAAATTAAAATATAAACTAAAATAAATAAACATAAAAAATAAATAACTAAACTAAATAAAATAAAAATAAATCTAAATAAAAATAAAATAAAATAAATAAAATAAATAAAATAAACTAAATAAACATAAACTGGGTTTGCTTAATTTACAAAAAAAAAACCCTAAACCTGAGTAAACCCTAAACCATGACTCCATAAACCTAGGCCAGACAAACCCTAAGGACCTTATAAACACTAAATCCTAAACCCTAAACCATAAACCCTAAATCCTAAAACACTGAGCCACAGACCACTAAACCACCTAAACTAACCCTAAACTGACACTAAAGCTAAAATAAATACCCTAAAAGGCATAAATACTAAACCTAACCCTCATGAGCCTAACCTCAACCTAAAACAAACCATAAACTCTGACCCTGATCCTAGGCTAAACACCTAAAAACACAAAACCTAAACTAAATAAAACCTAAAATAAAATAAATAAAAAAAACACCTATAAAATATAATATATAATAAAATAAAACCTAAACCTAAACCTCAAAATAAAATAAAATAAAATAAAATAAAAATAAAATAAATAAAATCTACTAATAAAAATAAAATAAACCTAAGAAAAAACCTAAATAAATAAAACTAAAAATAAAATAAACTTAAAAATAAATAAAACTAAATAAAACCTAAACCAAAAATAAACCTAAAAATAAAATAAATAAACCTAAACCCTAAACTAAAAAAATAAAATAAATAAAAAATAAAATAAAACCTAAACTAAACTAAAGATAAATAAAACCTAAAATCTAAACCTAAACTAAACTAAAATAAATAAAGATAAAATAAAATAAACCTAAACCTAAACTAAAAATAAACAAAATAAACCTAAAATAAAACCTAAAACCTAAACCAAAAATAAAATAAAACCTAAACTAAACCTAAAATAAAAAATAAAACCTAAAACCTAAATAATAAAATTAAAATAAAACTCAACTAAAAATAAACCTTTAAAATAAACTAAAATAAAAACATAAACTAAAATAAATAAAACCAAAATAATAAAATAAAAAAAAATAAAATTAAAAATAAACCTTAATAAAAAATAAAAATAAAATAAACTCGGATAATTAAAAATGAACTAAATAAACTAAATAAACCTAAACAGTTTACTTAATTTTATTTTTTTTTTTGAAAAAACAAAAAATCTAACAAACCTAAACCCTAAACCTTAAACCTAAACCCTCCTAAAACCCTAAACCTAAACCATAAACCAAAAACCCTAAAACCCTAAACAAACTATAAACCCTAAATGATAAACCACAAATCCTGGCCAAACCTAAACTAACCTAAGCCGTAAACTAACCCTAAACCCTAAGAATGGGTAGAACCTTGATGGAAAGAACATCACCATCAACTAGGCTCATTCTAGATCTGCCAGTGGAGGTGAAGGCGGAGGTGGAGGCGGCGCTTATTGCAGTGGTGGTGTGGGATTTGGAGGTGTTGGTGGATATGGAGGTGGTGGTCAAAGCAGTGGTGGTTATGGAGGAGAGATGAGCGATGAAGGTTACTACCATGGTGGTGGTAGAATGAGAGATCAATGATATGATGGTGGATCCCCCTACTCGAGAGGCAGGAGTTATTTTGGTGGGAATTGGAGAGGTGAAGAACGGTCAATCTGATCTACTACTTATATAACAGTGTCTTTATAGTAGAGTCAATTCTACTTATCTAAGGTTTTTGATTTCCTCTATGGGTGGTTATTCTTGATCTATGTCATCACTTGTGTCTTAGAAAACTTGGGGTGCTACTTGGTTGATAAAATCAAAAAGAAGAAATGTTGAATCTGAATTTATTCTCTATTAAAAAAACCTTAAACCTTAAACCATAAACCCTAAACTAAAAAAACTTAAACCTAAACCAGAATATAAACCCTAAACCCACAAACCCAAATATAAACACTAAACCCCAAACCCTAAACTTAAACCCTAAAACAACCACAAACAACCTAAACCTAAACCTTAACCCTAAAACTCACAAACCCTAAACCTAAACCTAAACTAACCCTAAACCTTAAACTAATAAACCCTAAACCTTCAATTAAAGCCTTTTGGGTAGATCTAAAGAATGACCTAATCGACATAGTTATAATAGCTAAAGAAAATGTCTTAAGAGACTTTCCATTGACTATTAGAGATTTGAATACCCTAACCCTAACCTAAATCATATTATAATACCATATATTATAATATAATGTAGCATCATATATTCGCAAATGTAGTGGTGTGTTTTTGGATGTGATATGATGTTTTGAAGTGTTTTAGTATATTATGGTATTGCCTATAGTCTATATTAATATAAATCATAAAAATATTGATTTAATAAATGAGATGATGAAATTTGTTAAATTTGAAGTGGGAATTAGGTTGTAGTACCAAATGTGTGCTATGCACTTGTAGTCTAAAAAGTAAGATTTTATGTTCAAAATAAATATTATATGTTGTAGCATAGTATATCATCATATATCATTATATATTGTTTTGCGCATTATAAATTATTTTAGCATTATACAATCATGCAGTCGAGCCTACACTAGCATTATTTATAAAAATGTGGATTTATGCTTTAAAATGGTGGAATTTTGCCAAATTCATAATAGGTAGAGCATGGCATCATAATATATTATTTAAATTTAAAATATGTAAGTGATACGACTAAAATATATAGTTTTTTTATTATTTAGACTAATTTTATGATTTTTTATCTTAAGCAATCCCTTGTGATATGATATGCAATATAATATAATAAGTTATAGTGTATTATAATATAGGATGCCATAACATAGTATAGCATCATGCATTATAACATACTATTGTGTATTCCTACTTGTTGTTTAGCATATTTTAGTTTGTTATAGTATGATGTACTAGAGTGTATACTGGTATAATTCATAAAAATACTGATTTATAGGTTGAGTTGATGGGATTTGGCCAAATTTAAGGTAAGATTTAGGGAACATCATTGGGGGTATAGGTGTGTCATTTAATCGAAAGAATGGAATTTTGCATCCAAAATAAATGTTCATTTTTCAACCAAATTTTATAAATTTTTTTCTTAAAGTGATTCATTTTAAGGTGCAATGTAAGATAATATATTATATCAAAGCATATTAAAATATAATGTTCATAAAATATAACTTCACATATATATGAATGTGTTGTTGTGTTACTAAATGTTATTGTACATTTTAGTATGTTTTAATTTTGTTATAATACATTCAATCAAAACACACAAAAATGTTAATTTGAAGGTTGAGATGGAAGAATTTGGCCAAATTCATGGCACACACAAATAAGCAACACAGAAATTATGCTATTTTGTACCATTTCTAATAGAAAATTAACAATTTTACATTCAAAATGAACATTATTCATATTTTGAGAAAATTTTGTTATTTGTTCCTTTTAAGTGATTCTAATGAGGTGTAATGTTAGACAATATATTATATTATAGAAAATTATAATATAACATTATATATTATAATATAATATAGTGTGTTAATTCTCACTAATATGTTTAGCATGATATTGTATAGTTGAGCTTGCACCATCACAAATCATAAAATGTTGATTACAATGTTAAGATGATGTAATTTGAATGAATACATTATTTGGATTTTGGTTGAAGTATTAAAGGTGTGCATAAGAGAAGAAATAAGATTTGATAATATTTCCATGTCAAGGACATGGAGGGAATCTTAGGGGATCACACATCAATTGGACATGACATGTGAGTGGTCTATGTCAAGGGCGTAGAAGAAGAAAATCTGCTAGGGATAAGGTTTGTATTTGATTTGATTATATGATTTGTAGAACGAAGATCCACTAGAAATAAAATTCTATAATCTACTATGGATTAAAATTGAATTAAATTTAATTTGATTTGTTTTAATTGATGTGGAGGCATATCTACTAGAGATATGGGCTCGAGTATGCTAAGGATTAGGTATTTGAGCCTTCCACTAGGGAAGCGGGTTTTGGCTATCCACTAGGGATTAGGATTTGAGTTTGATTTCATAAATTTATTTGGGGATGTATCCACTAAGAATAAGAATTGGTTGGATTTCTTTGATTTCAACTCTACTAGGGGAGTTGGTTTAATTTGGCTCCACTGGGGAGGTTGATTTTGAATTTGATTTGTTAGCTTGACTTATTTATATATGATTTGGGCTCCACTGGGAAGAAGGGTGTGATTTAACCCCATTAGAGAAAATCAAATCGGGTTTAATTAAATGCTAAGTTAATGTATAAACAATGTGTGTGATTGACCCACTTAGAAGGGGCTATATGTCGGCCTTGACCTACCTCAGTTTACAAATCCAAAGGGGTAGTCTACTGGTTGTGAGGTAAAGCTAGCCAACCTAAGGGATTACCTTTTGTTGTGCAACGACTGTGCTAGGAAGAAGGTGTAGTAGACTTACTTCCAAAGTGAGGAACAACTCTTTGGGTGATTGGATGCATAAAATCAACATGACCTAGGGAGACTACTGAGTGAATGTCATTGGGGACTTATGTCAACTCAAAAGTAGTCAAGATTAATTTTATCTTAATTTCATGTGATTTGATATGGTTTAATTAGTTTAGTTTGATTTTGAATTGAGGGCATATCCATTGAGGATGTGGGCTCGGTCAAATTTGATAGATTTAATTTATGGACCATGTTAGTGTGTGATGGACCTACTGAGAAGGGGCTATATCGGACTTGCTCTATCTCAGATTTTCAAATCCAAAGGGATAGTCTACTAGCCATGGGGTAGAGCTAGCCAACCTAAGGGGTTGCCTTTCGGTGTGCAACAAATGTGTTAGGAAGAAGGCATAGTAGACATACATCTTCTAAGGGGAACAACCAGGGGGTGGTAGCATAAACAAATATATAACCCAACTTAGGAGTGAATGTCATTGGGGACTTATATCAACTCAAGTAGTGCAATTCTTGGAGTTTTTGACCGCCCTAAAGATAGGATGCACTTGGGAAAAGGTACCACTAGGGGTGCTCTCCTAAACCACACGTGTATATATCTTTTGTTTATATGTTTGCATGGAACCTATTGGCATGCTAGGGACCACATTGAGAAGGAGATATGTCAGCCTTGACCTATCTCAGATTTACTAGACCAAGGGAGAATCTGCACATCCAAGAAAGAATTCTTCAACCACAAGGGTGGTTAATAAGAAAGGGGGATTGTCCAATTCGATAATAACCTGGGTAGTGTCTAAATGGGTCACAAAGGATGTGATCCAAATATAGTGCTACTAGGGGCATTATCCTGAGCCATGAAAAAGAAAGCCTATAAGTGTATGATGGCCAACTCAATGAGAAAGCATATAGACTTACATATGCCATGGGTTGTGTATTCTAAGGTGCGAGAACTAACCAACCTAAGGTGTATCTATCAACATGAGTGTTGTATCCATCAGCATAGTGAGAACTAACCAACCTAAGGTGTCTGTCAATGTGCAATGATCAATCTGGAAAGAAAGCATGTAGGCTTACAACTTTAAAAGGATCATCAAGATAGTCTATCATGGGACAAATGCTATCTAACCTAGAGCGACTAAGTGGGGAGCCAAGAGAAAAGGACCCTTGAAGCGTCGGGAGGGAAGGAGCTAGGGACTTATCCTAAATCTCAAATATACTCAACCATGTCAGTGCACAAAGGCTAATCTAAGAAGAAAGCTTAGCATACTCACATCCTCTTAAATGAAGCCAACATGAGGTAGCTTATTGGCCACATAGTAAGGCCTACCAAACTAATAAGGCACTCATCGATGTGTAGTGGCCAAGTATGGAAGGAAAGCATACTTACTCCAAAGCAAGAAAACCACTAGGGTGACACACTAACAGGGTATCACGTCAGCCGACCTAGAGCTGTTATTGAGTCATTATCGTTGGGGTGTTATCTCAACTCAGAGTAGCCTAAAACAAAAGATGTGTGTTTATTTTATAAGTTTGTGTGTAGTTTGTATTTGTGTTGTGTCGATGAAGGATAGGATGCCACTCGGGTTCCTTACACTTACCTTAAACACATCATGGTAGATTTGCAAATAAGAATACTTTCAACATGGAAGAGATTGAATTTGAAATGGAATTTTCATTGATGATAATTATTTTCAAACATGATTTATTATATTACTTTAAGTAGAGCTAGTTGATTGGAAGCATTGGGCTCTCTCCTTATGATTAATAACCTAATAAGATCTTCTTTGGTAGGCCTTCTCTATGAAAATAGGGCCTTCCCAAGTGGATTCAAACTTGCCTCCCATCTTACAACGGGCAACAATTGGTCTCCTTAAAACTAAAATAAGCTCTCCTACTTGAAAAGCTCTAAGAAGAACCAACTTATTATGAGCTTAAATCATTTTAGCTTTGTATAACTCGAGGTTTTGGCATGCCGGCAGACATCTCTCCTCCAAACCATTGAGCTCTTCTAAGTGCAACTTGGCATTCGGCTTTGTCTTGATCTTGCTCCACCAAGCTACCCTTAGTGATGGGAGTTAGAATTCTAATAGTAGAACTTTAGACCAATATAGTAAGGAGAAATGAGTAGGCGAGTTGGAGTTCTATATATGTGTGGTAGGACCATAAGGCTTCAACTATTCATGCCACTATCTTGTTTGTTGAGTGTCTTCTTTAGTATTTGGATGAGAGTTTTAGTGAAGGCTTCTGCTAAGTTATTTTCCCTTGAGCAGTTGATGGCAGAATATCTCTAATTTATGTTGTGTCTACGAGCAAAGTTGTTGATATAAGTGCTCTTGAATGTAGTACTATAATCAGATATAATTTATCGAGGCACTCCTAACCTATATATGATATAGTTCCTAAAACTGGAGCACATCTTTGAGTTGTGACCTCTTTGAGTGGAATCACCTTTCCCATTTGGAAAAAATGTCGTAGCGCTAAGATGAACCGATGACCCTTGGAATAAAGAGGATCAATTGGACCCACTATGTCGGTATAACAATCGAATGGCCATGAGGCCAATGTAAGATGTAGTTGGGTGGTTGGTGTAGTACCACAATGTGAATTTGACATTGGTAGTATCTCCTAGACGTATCCATGTAATCTTTGATCATTGACGGCCAGTAGTATCCTAGTCTCTTGATCTTGGCTTTCATCTTTAAACTGGATTGGTTGACTCCACATAATCCTGAGCGTACCTCAGTCTTGATCTTATGGGCTTCATGTTTGTATAAACAATGTAACCACATATGATCAAAAGATCACCAGTACAAGACACCATCCACAAGAGCATAAGAAAGTACTCTCTACTTCATCTGATGGGCTTGGGACTTCTCTTGAGGTAGTTTGCCTTTATTTAGGTAATCCATGAATGGTTGCCTCCAATCTAACTCCTCTTCCTTCTTGGCAATGGTAGCCTCCTCTTCAAAGTACTTTTTGAGTACTTTTGATGAGTTAATATCAATAAGGGATAAGGCTTGTCTATTTTGGACATTATTAATATGGACTCATTCTTTGTACATGCCAACTCCTTGGCATGCTTGGCTAAAGCATATGCTACGACATTCTCTCCTCTAGGAATCTTATAAATGGTAACCTTTAGGATTTGGGCCAACAACTCCATGGTGTACTTATGGTAGTGATGGAGCTTGGGCTTTATAATCTTATAGGACCCAATGATTTGGTTGATAACTAGTTGAGAATCCCTGAAGTTGTTGATGTTCTGGATGCTTAGAGTAACGACTAACTCTAGACTAGCAATTAGAGCCTCATATTCAGCTTCGTTGTTACTTCAAGGATTAGACATATTATATGAGAATCTCATCACATGTTCGAGTTAAGAGAACTATTCTTACCCTACCTTTTGGAATAGTAGATTATGGTTATTCTCCTCTTTGAGAGGAAGG